>CAOLHI010003828.1:0-150390 GCA_948474755.1 Ctenosaura bakeri
CTTTCAGAATCAGTCCAGGATTAACAGCACCTACTTCTGCTAAAACTACTACACACAGCATTTTGGACTGCGCTCCCACTAGCTCCCCAAAGATATTATCCCCCTCTTTTCATTGTTTGGCACACACGCACACTCCCCCCACCACGTAAATATAAATGAAAGCAGTCTTATTTTTAAAAAGATCATGCCTTTCCTTGTGGGTGGAGAATTCCTGATGGGGAGAGATTAGAGTTCTCAGACTTAACTAATTGCTGCCAGAGGAAAGTCAACAGTCACTGATCTATTTTTCTGATTTAACCCTGACTTTCATGTGGCAGTGATTAGTATGTTTGAAGGAAGAAACAGCAAATAATAGGAAGAAGATTAACTAAATAAATATTTTTTAAAACTTTTCCACTTACATTTCTGGGGGCGGGGGGGAGATTGGGAATGAGGCTATTAGCATACCATAGCATTGTAGAAACAGACTCCAGAACAGGGCTGTATCTCCCTGTTTTTGCATCCAATGGACACTCACTGACTATCCAAAATCAGAATAAAAGTGTAATTGAACCTTCACATATAGCTTGACAGAAGTGGAAAAGGAGGTCATTGATGGATTTTGTGTGTGCGTGCATGTGTGTTAGTAAAAAGGATCTCTTTTAAAATATTTTCCCATGGGACGATAGCAGAAGAGCAACGACATCATGCAGGGAACCCTAACAGTAGACACTGTTATGCTGATGAAATTGCGATTTACATGACTTATGTGATAAGGCCCTAAGAAAATTGACTGGAATTGAAAGCAAATACGACTTCTTAAGTGGTTGCACTTCACCAGAATGGCAAAGACCCAATATCACATTTTCCCTGTATATAAGGTGGTAGACAGAGAGAAAGAGAAAAGATATAAGACACTATTTTATGTTTAATTGTAAAACTAAGAAGTTCATTTCACTCTTTTTAGTATTCATCTTTTATAATGAATTTTTGCAGTAATGCAGGAGGTTTGAGAGGTCACTGTGGGATAATGTCAACCCCTCCTGCTGCTTCTTTTTTTAAGGAATCCCTACGATCCTGGCTAGAAATCAGCTCACAGCTACATAAAGCCTTCTCCTTTCCAGGTCATCTCTGAGCACAGTCCAAACTGTGCCAATTTACCAACTGCACTTTGGTCAGACAGTCACATATATTAAAAGGAAAAGGTGCATTTCTTTTTAAACTTGTAGAATGACTTTAGTAGTAATGTCATAAAGTTACCAATCTTAACACCAATTCCAACTTTCACATGGTTTAAAGTATTAACAGGACCTATTTTTAACACAATCTTTAGGGAGGTCTAGGGGTGTGAAGAAATGTTGGATGTGCCAGACAGCTTCTTAAAGAATCTCTTGATCACTCAACACCAGTTCATGGCTGGGATGCCATTGTCACTTCCATAATTTGGGAAAAGTGCACTTAGTGCAAGACTCTTGTCTCTGTGCAAAACTAATGTCTTTTTTTCTGTCTTTCTGAAGCCAAGCAGAGATAGCAGTGGCCACAACAGGACAGTCTGATTAATTACAAATTCACAACAAACCATCTAGAGCTTTTTTTCCCCTACAAGGCAGCTCTTATTAGCCATGATCCTAGATTGCTCAGGGAAAGTTTAAATGTTCTGTTCACATAGTTCCTTCCATGCTTCCCTGCACTCCTAGGAAGCAACCAACCTTAACAGTGCTGCTGGTCCAGTCATTAAATGTTTCTGGTGAGGTAAGGAAGAGGGAGTCAATCGACAGTTATTAGGGTCTCTTGTCATCCTACAGTTTGTGAGAGGTGCAAAATAATAACAGACCTGTTGTTCCTCTGCTCCTCTCTTTATTTCCTGCAAACTAAAAGAGGATGAGAGGATGTTCACACTGCCCAGTTGTCTTCTTCTCCTCCTCTTTCCTCTGTAGAAGTAGTCCCACAGGGTTTGCTGCCTGGGGATGGTGCTTTTTGGAATAGCGCCTATAGAAAGTTCAACAAAAGGACATATACAAATATAAAGGGTGCATATGTCACTAACAAGATGATGGCTGTTGTGTTTTCCAGTAATATACATTTTATAAAACAGCAGCGAACAAATGCTTACTAAGCAAATCATTAGACCCTTAGCAAAGATGCACTTTTTCCTTCCTACTTTCCAATGCTACTGTGGGCTAAACATTTGTGTATTTTCATAACTGTTTTTGTATCATCGATCATCTTATGTTCTGTGGTTCTGTGCTCATGCATCGTGACTGAAAATTACCAACTAACTGATTATGCACAGGTGCCCAGTGGTTCTGTTGCTTATTTTCAACCCAACTTTTTCTGATCACCTACTTTTTTCAAAAATAAAATCCTTTTAAATATGAAATTAAGTTAATAAGACATAATTTTGCATTGAGAGAGACACAGAAGTATTAAGACTGGGAAGCTGAAGATCAATGGCATCAAATATCCTACGCTTATTATTCCCAAACAAATTAACATGATTTCTTCACAGTAGAGGGGAGCAGGAGAAGGCAGCTTGACCATATTGTTTTTAGGATGTATTGTTATATTATGATCTTTTACATATTTTGGAAGCAAATTTGAAAAACTTTTGAGTGAGAAAAATTAGTGTATTGTGTATATAAAAATACCTGTATAAATAAAAAAATAGGACCTGGACTTGGGGTGTGTGGGGTACAGTCGGTGCTGCCCAGCTTGGGGGTGGATAACTCCTCTGCACTTCCAGGCCACAGAGGGGACCACATGGGGCATCCACCTGGGTGGATCCTTTTTAGGCATCAGGCCACAGGGTCAGGCTCATTGATCAATAAGCAGCTCAGTGAATGCCTGGATCCAGACCCTTACATGTTCCAATGCTATCTACAGCTGTAACCAATAAAAGTTGTGGCTTATTTCTTCCAAATTATCCTGGTGTTTTGGTGAGGAATAAGAATCAGAGGCAAAGGAAGGGGCGGTTCGCCCCAGCTGCACTTTTGTGGGGGGTGTTGCTGGATTTATGCTGCACACCACATATATAATTAAAGTAGAGCAGCAGAGTAATTTATCAATCTGGTTGAGATTAGAGGTGCAATACCACGGAAGGGAGAAAGAACCTTGCCATCCCCTTTGCAACAACACTCCCTAGCTGGTCTCTCTCTCAATCTCTCTCTCCCCCCTGTTTGTTTTACTAAAATGCTTTGGGGATGTGATCCCACCTCTTTTTGAAAAAGTGAAACTGATTATTTCTCCAGCTTGGCAAGAGAGAGTCCTTTGTCTGGGGTTGTGGGAGGGAAAGAGAAAGAGAGAGAGAAGAATAAGAGGAGGAGGAAGAGGGATGAGAGCGGAAGGAAGAGAAGCTGGACAGACATTGAGGTTTGAAACCTCTTGTCTCTGCCTTTCTGGCTGGCTCTCTCTTACTCTCTTTCTTTCTTCCTTCCCCCCACCCTCCTCCTGTCAGCAAAGGAGACAAATGGCCCCTGCTAACTGTCTTCTGCCTACTTATTGAATTGATTTCCAAGGTTGCATTGTGTGCACACGTGTGTGGCACTATGTGTGTGTGTGTAGGCACATGTCAGCATTTAAGAGTGCTTATGTGTGGCTTGCAAAATCTGCATGTTGAACCAGGTGAATGAACCCTATGCACGTTTATTCAGGAGTCAGTATTTCTTCATGTTTAGGGTTAGCCGTCCTTTATCTATTAAATTCAGAGTGGCTGGTGGTTGTTGCTGCCCTTTCACATGATACAAGAGTCCAGATGACAGAAATCACTTTGAATATCTTGCTGGAGTTCCTGGCTCACTGAAGCTTGCTCCCAAAGAAGTTTGCATAGTGCTGAATCTCACTGTACAGAGGAGGAAACCCCCATTCCTGAATAAAACCTGGCCCCCTCCAGATGTGTTGGACGACTGCTCCCAGCATCCACTGACAGTATGCCTCCCTTCCAGGAGTGGCAATTCATCTTTCAAAATAGGTTCTAGCCCCCCTATTCTGTTTCACATCAAGAAATATCATTTCTTTTATTTTATTTAAATATTTTCATCCTGTTCTATGTGGTGGAGACAGTTTCAGGTCAGTTAATTTCCTCTGCAATTGAAGTCCCTCTGTGTTTGAAGGAAAGACAAAGAAACTTTGTATAATGGAATGTTATCGGTTTGGTTTGACGCGCTAGCGCTTGGCAGTGCTACAGAAGATTTGCAACATTTTGTAGACACTGGTGGGAACTTATGTATAACACATCAAATTCCTTTCTTGAACATGTGATGATTGCACTGGAAATGTATAAATTGCTGTGAATGTGAAGGGGCGGGACTCAGTCTTTTGGGAATGATCCCACTGGGACAATAAACAATTTTCCTTAATTCGTGGGTCTCTATCTCTGTTCTGCTACATATTTTGGGGGCTCATCCGGGATAGACGGGCCTTTTGCCCTCTTAAGCGGCAGCTGCTTCCTCTGGCATCTGTGCCCCCACTGACAGAGACCTTGGGTACCCCCGGTTCTTTCATCGCATGATCCTCCTCGTGGGGGTGTTGAACCAGGGGAACGATAGCCAGCCAAGAACCCATGAACGGTTTGGAAAATTGATACAGACACAGCCACAGAACATATCCATAGGTAAGTGTGTCAGGGCCTCCCCACACACTGGGGAGAAGAGGGGCTTGATCACCCCCTATAATAGGGTCTGCCCTAGTAGAATGGCTCCAACCGGGAGGGGCCATTGAAGCCGCAGATTCCTTAGACACACAGGGAGATGGGAGGCTGTGGGAGGCTGTTGTTGCATGAAAGTGTGTGCATGTAAAAAGAGTGAATGGCTACACTATATCCAGAGATCTGAGAGAGCTCTACAGTAAATTCAGCTTTAAGTAAAACAGTTAATTCTTCAAAAAAAAAAGAGTAAGCCAATAAGTTACAGTCTAAAGGAAGAGTAAGTCTTAAAGGCATCAGATCTCACTTGATTTTGGAAGCTAACCTGGATCAGCCTAGGTTAGCAGTTGGATGGGAGACCACCAAGGACTACCAAATGCTCCAGACTGTATTTCAGAGGAAGGAACTCTTTAAACCACCTTTGAGTATTTCTTGCCTAAGAAAAGCCTATGAAATTCAAGACACAAACAAGCAATATTTAACAGTTTAAAAAATAAGCTAAATCAGTTAAAGCCAACTGAATGAAACCATTAGACCCCCAAAGGCTTTAATAAAAATAAGTACATTTGAACTTGGCACCAAAATGAAGCCAGTATTAGCACCAACTTGATATTTGGGAGTGCATTATACAACCAGGGTGACAGAGTAGAGAAGGCCCTGCTCCCATGGGCTTTCATTGTGTGTGGCTCCTAATGGTGAGATACAGAGAAAGACCCCCCCCATCACCCCTTGATCCCTGGGCAGGCAGAGAGAAAAAGAAAGACACCGAGACTCCTTCCATAGGATGTTGAATATCATCACCAGCACTTCGAACACAGGCCAGAATTGTATGGGAACTACTGCAAACCATTCAAAAATTGCAATATGTTGTAGTATGTAACTACCACATCCAGCAACTGATTGATCAAATAGACTTCAACAATGTCACTGACAATTTTGCTAAGAGAAAAATCAAGAAGAATAACATTTTAGAAAGTTGAAATTAAAGTTTTACTTCAAAAATAAAATAGTGATTTAATTTATTTCCCTGTATGTCATTTGACTTTTTGTGGTATTTTTGGTGTGTATTCAGAGGGCAGCAAACTCAGGGACTGCCCCAGGCAGTAGCAGCTCTCACTACTCCGTTGGTAGGACTCAGCCCTGAACACACAACACAGAAAGAGAGAGAGAAAGAAAAGAAGTCCTGAATATGCTTCCCTTGTATGGAATTTTCTTGCTAATTTATCTTTACATGCTTGTGTGATTTCATTGCCCTTCAGATTATCTTTTTCCCTTCTGTTAACTTATCAGTTTCCTTGAATTGTTGTGATGTTGCATTTTTTTGTGGCGAGGCCTTTTCTGGAACATTATTTGGTCATCTGTTTCTTCATACTACTTAACAATTTAATTCTTATACTACCAAGCAGAGTAAATGTCGGATTTTTATGGAGGAACACCAACAGCCCTGTTTTAGTACCCACTAGGAATCCAAACATCAATAGGACTATCATTTTTTAAACAAACCACACATATAAAAATATGCTTGTAGCAAATTGGTTAACCTCATGTAGATTTACAATATGTTGTTTACACTGACATAAAAAGTACTTGATTTGCTTTCCTCATAACCTTTTAGTGTAAAAGCTGAACTACAGAAACTGAAAGTGGTCAAACTTTTCTGACCTCAGTTGGGAGCTGTCTTTGTGTTTGTGAGCTTTCCTGGGAAATGCTGTTGTTGTTTTTTTAGGTGAGGGGAGAATAATGAAAACATTTTCTCCTAGTTCATAATATTATTGAAGTCCTTATACTTTTTCTTTTCTTATCTGTCAAAATATCAAAACAATTCTGGTTGCTGAGAAGGATACTTTTCTTTGGCACTTTTTAAATGTTGTGATTTAATTACTTTTTAGTTGAATTGAATTTTAATATTAGAAAAGTTGTGTTTTAATGTTTTCGGTGTATTTGTATTCTTTGTAGTTATTCTGGTGGTGACCTGCCTTGAATACCAGCTTTGGTAGGAAAAAAAGATGTAATTCAAATAAATAAGTAATTTTTCAGCAGCTGCTTAAAATGTCATCTCTTTTTCATCCATGCACTTATTCAGAAGCTCAGACTGAATCTTGCCCTAGCTCTATTCCCAATCCTATCCACAGTTACATGGGCTAGGATTAATAGTTTACACAGAGCTTCAGACTGTTTTGGTTAGAAAGGTTCCTAGAGGTAAACTTTATTGTTAGTTCCAGATAGAGTAGACCTGTGAATCAAGGAGGATATGGCAAGTTTATTTTAGTCGGGAATAACAATTTCATTTAGGCCCTACACTTGGTCAGGAATGTTATTTGCAACTCAGAACCTTCCCTGAACTGTGCTTTCTCTTAGTAATCCATGAATACCATTTGCTGAAGTTGTTAAAAGTTAAGCATTTGTGGGATTTTTGCCCAGCAGACTTGTGTCCGAACTGTGATTACTGTCTGGGATAAGAAACAGAATAAAAAGAAACACCTTGAAACTTACTAAAAATATATGAACATGCCTTTGTTTATCAGTGTCATGGCTCTGTCAAAGAGGCACCTAAATACAAAATCCAGTGAATGATGCAAAATGATAAGATTTTTTAAAATGTAATAACAAAGAAATGAGCTTTTATTAGATATGTCTGCTGAGAGAAAACCCAGGAGGACTGTGGTAATAAAATATTTAAATATTAAGAAGCAGCAAGGAAAATGGGGAAACAGTCAAGAAATTTAGTAATATAATTATGGATGATAAAACCAGCAGAGTAGAAAAATTATACTTGATGAGCATAGAAACACAAAGAGTATGAACAGGAAGATATGTAGCAATAAGGAATACTGAATACTGAAAATCAACAGAAAAAAAATTAATGATATTATGTAAACACAATAATAATAATAATAATAATAATAATAATAATAATAATAAAATAATAATAATATAATTTATTTTTATCCCTCCTCTCCCAGTGGATCGAGGCGGCAATGATAGACTCAAGTCAATTGTCTCAGACTTGAGTCAGACTTAAGTCACTTTCCATGATTTAACTTGACAATACATGACACATTGACTCAGCTCAACTCGTGACTTGTATATTTTTAGCAACTGACTTGCTGTCCTTGGTCCAGTAACATAACCCATTCATCCAGAAACCTTACAACTTTGAATGGCGCTTCCATCCCTTTTTGCCTACTGGTCACATGACAATCTCAAAGTGTTGATGAATTTCTCAGAGAGGAACTGAAGTAGACTCTGAGAGAGGGTCAGTCTAGGTATCTGCAAGACCCTATATATGCTCATAGTTGTAGAATTTAATATGAGGAATCATCTGAAAGTATGTCACAAGTCAAGGGATTTCCACATGCTGCGTTAGCAATGATAACCAGAGTTATTTCTGTTTTTGAATACAGAGTTTCGGTCACGGTGTGCTAACTGCTGAAATGTTCTATAACATATTGCCTGGAATGTAAATATCTGAAGAGTAAGAGGGTGTCAGAGAATATTGCAGATGTTGCAATCCCTCAGAGGGGCGGGCAAGAGGGAATATCTTTGTACTATGTTCCTATAAAACTGACTTGTAACTTGAGTTTCGGGCTCTTGGCTTTGGAAGCGATTCCAGCCACGTAGCCCGGCCGTAATAAACTCTTTTTCCTTTACTCTTTGGTCTCTCTGTCTCTGGATTTCTGCTACATAAAAGCAAACAGGTTAGGCAATGAGCTTGAGGCAGAGTTGAGGTCTGCTCAGCAGCTTGTCCCTGCTGCCTATAGGAGGAGCTTTCTAAAACTTTTCCTTAGAGCAGAAGGCCAGACTTGCCGGCAGAGTGCAGGGCATGTTTCTCAGAGGGGAACAGTAAATGTGTTAGACAATGGGCTTGACGAAGAAGGATCCTCCTTTCTAAGTTTCAGTAATGGAGAATAAGAAAGATCCTATTCCACACTTTCAAAAAACCTCCAGCTTCAGAAATGAGAAGTAAGAAGGATACTATTCCCCACTTCTGAAGCTGCAGACCCTTTTATGCCCATTGAAACAAAAGCCTCCAGCTTGAGGAAGGGGGAGTAAGAAGGATTTTATTCCCTACTTCTGAAGCTGCAAATGGCAAAATCGCAAATGTTGAGGGCTGGCTCTATTTGAATTGTTAAAACTGACTTTATCAGCTCTGTCCCGAAATTCTGGAATACAACTTAGGGTATAAAGTTGGCTCCCAAACTTGAGATTTGACTTGAAAGTATCTTGCAAGTACTTGAGACTCGACTTGAAATTTGCCTTGAGACTTGAAGGCAGAGACCTGAGACCTCAAGTAAAAGACTTAAGTACATCACTGAGTAAATGAGAACAGATATAGGGCAGAAAGTGTAATAAACCATAATGATGAATAGAATTGATGGATTGAAGTAAAGATTTCAAAACAAAACAAATTTGGGAAAAGAAGGAGTGTGATGTAATGTGATGTAATCCCAGTGTGATGTACTGAGAGTGAACAACATCTTTTGTTATACTGAAACACAAGAAAGGGAAGAAATTCTATATAAATTGTAAAGATGAAAGTGTTTAGCTGCTGAGTGAATATGTCATTAAAAAAAGAGGAATCTAAGAAAATAATGGCAACAATCTATAATGTATCAAAAAGCAGTAGAACTAACTAATTGGAAAAACAGAAGGACAGAAATTAATTGGATACAATTCATAGCCCTCCTGGCTTTATTGTATTCTAAATCCCATCAGTCGTAGCCAGCATAAACAATGACAAGAAAGGAATCATAACTTTACATTTGGAGAAAATCAATCGATCACCTTTCATTTAAGCTAAAAATTCTACAATTTCTTCCCTCCCCCTTCCCCCAGCTTAAACTTCAAGATGCTTTCAGTATGCAGAGCACAAGGTCTTCTTGGGTCAAATAAAAAATTCTAGACTTCAGACACTAGGGGCCTTTCCTCACTACACCGTTACAGTGCTATCATTCCACTTTCAACATCCTGTGGAATTCTGGGGTTTGTAGTTTCCTGAGGCCCAAGAGCTCTCTGGCTGAGAATTCTAAAGGCTCCTCTCTAAACTGCAAACCCCAGGATTCCATAGAATATTGAAAGTGGAATAATAGCACTATAACAGTGTAGTACAGAAAGGCCCTAGCTTTCTTATTAGAAAAAAAAGGTTTTTCTTTTAATCACAATTATGGCCACTCATTATGAGGTGCATGCTACCTTATTTTCAGTTCTTTGTGCTGTTTTACATACGGTATGTTTTCATAGACAGATGCAAAATACTGCAAATATTTGAACCTCTCATTATTGTTTGATTTATGTATATAGGAAATGGAATCCACAAAGGTACTAAGTTTATGCATATGCAGATTTTAAGAATGGAACACTTCATCACAATGGATGAAATAAAACAAAGAAAATTCATGCTGCTATAGGAAGATGACCATTATTTGCTTTGAATGACTTTTCCTTGCCCATGCTGTTTCCTTTTAATTCCTGCAGTAAACTCTAGTGATGGCTTTTGCCCATACAAACAGTGCAGGCTATTAGGCGATCTTTAATCTCTTAACACACAGGCTCATAATTATGTGTTGCTTGTAGCTTGGGGTTATTTTTTTTTTTTACTTTTTATCACAAAAGACAAGAATCAAAACAGCTACTCTTTGATGAGGAAACATGGCTTGAAAAGTAGATTCTAGGCCACACTAGCACCATTCAAATTGTGAATGCCTAAAGTCATATAAAATGAATGACATATAAATTATCTGCTGTGATTTGGAACAGCAACATCAATTAAGCAACAATAAAAATGAACCAGAAATATCAGCCGGCAAGTCAGAATTTTCAAATTACATCCCCATACTCTAGTTTTGGCTTCAAACTCCAGCCTGAGGTACTTTCAGCTGCCAAACCGGACGGCTTGAACTTTGTCGGGGATAAAAAAAAATGCTCGAGCCAAAAAGGGCATAGCCATTGCAAACATTTGTTACAGTGGTTAAATAGGCCTTTGTACCAAATGTTCAGTAGCCACTGTTCTCAACTCAAACACTTTCTATAGAAATGGTGGTTGTTTCTATCCTCTGTTTTTTCACTAATACTCAGTAAGAGGTGAAATTGTTTGCTTTTTTGTTATGATCAAAAGTCAATAAGATATGTTTTTGTTCTTGTGTATTATACTATTAGGGGATATATATCTATATTTATAAACAAACTTATTATGAATACCACAGAGTCTCAAGTCAACATTTAAAAGGAGATTTATCAAAATCATGGAAAATGTGTTTAATGCCTTGATGCTCATGTGGAATCTTCATGCAAGCAATGGTAAAGAGAACCATTATTTTCATACCATGTTCCTTGGAAATGAGTATTAAATTAGATAGTCTCAGCTCTGAGTTAGCAGGGTTCTCCTTATATTGTCTGTTTAGAGTACATATATATTGCAGATTTACATTCAAGAAAGTAAGACGGAGTAAAGAATAATTTTCTGCAGAGCAACAGAAATTCCCCTTCAATCCCCTCCTTACAAGTGTTTTGGCATTAACCATACATAGTCTGTGAACAATAATGATTAGATATTACAGCTTAGGTCCAAACTATGTGTAGGACCATATTTTCCTGTATGAGCCTTCGTGGGCTTTGAAATCTTAGGAGGAGGTCCTTCTCTCAGTCCCACCACCTTCATAAAGCTTGTGTGATGAGAACATGTGAGAGGGCCTTCTCAGTGGCTGCTCCAGGCTTTTGAACTCCCTCTCTAAAGAAGCCAAGTTGGCTTTCTCCTTGCTGTCCTTCCATCAACAAGTGAAAACCCTTCTATTTCAAGAAACTGCTAGGAACTGACTGCATGGGGTTTTACTAGTATGTTGTTTTACGTTGGAACTGACAAGACTTACAACTTTAGTCATTATGGGGTTAATTGGTCTATTGGTGTTATAGATGATCTTTACCTGCTACTGTTATTGGAAGCAGTTGTAAAGACTCTATAAGAGTAGATTCTCTTAGTGAACACTCACTTCCTGATTTGTTCTGCTGTTGGTATCATATCCTGCTGCATTGTGGTATTGTATTATATTTTGTATTTGTATTTTAACTTGCCAAACTTGCTCATGTCCTGTTTTAACCTTTTGTACATTAAGAACCTATATTCTATTTTTATCTTTTAACTAGAATATATAAAAGACTATTTCTCTTTCTCTATTTTGTCTTCTGAATTTCCTTTTTATTTACAACATTTTATTCAATGTTTTAAAAATAGCTTTAATTATATGGATAAGTTAATGCACTTTAAAAACAACTTTTTGTATGCTTACTTACATTTTTGTATGTGCATATATCTGTATTTGCTTTCATTTTTATAAGCTACTTTCAGTTCCACTTTTGGAGAAAAGGCAGGGTGTGTAAATGAAATGCTACTGCAGATACTAATTGCAACAACAATAAGAATTGCAAATGGGCTGACAAAACTTCTGAATAAAATTGCCATAGACAGGATTGCAATGGCACAATTGCCTTACATGACACTACTTTTGCAGAGTCACACTATTATTGATTATTACTAACTCTGGCTGGAATCCTTTTCGGTTTTTGCAATGTAGTATGGCAGACTTAAAATATCATAAATATTACAAGTCACATTTATGGCACCATTGCAATGAACTCAAATGCCCCCCCAAACCCCCTTTAGAAGCCAGGCAGACACATCTACCAAAAGAGTTCTGAGGTGCTAGACAGTGGGGCACTGAATAATGGCATGTCCAGCCTCTGCTTTTCTCATTGAATTTCACTCATGGGAGGAGGAAGGATGTATCATCAGTTCAGTGTCCTACTCTCCAGCATGTTAGAGCTCTTTAAGCTGGCATGGATGCCTGACTTCTAAGATGAGTTTTGAGAGGTTAGATTGGGAGACATAACTACAACAACAGAATTCCATAATTGGAGCTGCTGATACAGGATCTTGCTCTTTATTTATACCCTGTCTTTCCCCTCCGAGACTGAGACTCAAATTGACTTACAAATTGAAATGATTGCAGTATAGTTACAAACTTAAAAATATCAACATTAGCATAGATTTAAAATGTGAATATTAAAACAATTTAAAACATACACTTTAAAAGATATTATTAACTATGACTGGAATTCAGTAAGGGACCTACGTTGTCATAAGTGGATTTATGTCTGAGGCAAATAGATTTAATCAGATTTGCTGTGTCTATATTCAGCAAATTGTCATGTCTCAGTCCCAGGACTCAGGTGCAAACACAGATAAGACTCCCCACAACAGCCACCATACAGAGACATGAACAGAATAATGCTTACTGCAGCCAGTGTAGATGAAAAAGGGAAAGCCCATGAGATAGTGTTTATATAGGGAAGATGCACTTAATTAGGCAAACAGATGGGGAAAGGCTCTCAGACCATAAATACAGGGGAAGGGATGGGAAGAAATCTGTTGCAGACAACTGGTGTCACTAGTGGAGGCAACTCGTCCTATGTTAGGATCTCTGACTTGATTCTCACTTTGTGTGCTAACTTTGCTACAGGATACTCCTTTGGACTGAATTTATTACGGACTCAGACTGCTGAAACAAACAAACAAACAAAAAGGTAACTGGCTGATGAACTGTTGTAAATTTTGTCCATAGTTACTGATAAAGATTTTAATTAGAGAGCTGTGAATCTTGGCCAGCTGCTGGCGTAGGACACAAAGAGCTTCTATGATGTTAATCCATAGGGGAACCAGTGAAGTGATGATGCACAATGATACCAATGCACAATGGGCCCAATGCTCATCATGACCGTTGCTCATCAGAACACTGGCTAGGAGTGCCAATGTGCATTGCCACTGTCCTACACACATCAGTACACTGTTGTTAGTGTCCTGTTACGCATATTCACAATTCACTAACAGGGTTTCATAACACCTCTAGTACATAGCTAAATATAAATAAAGTTACATAATGGATGCCACATTAGAGAATTCTTGCTGATGTTCAATAATAGTTATTACCAAATCTATGTGTGTGAGAGAGTTTTTCATTGTCCACATTTAGCAAGGAACTGCCATGATGCACTAATCATGCAGGAAAGAAAGACCGTGAAGGGATAGGAAGAACGTGTTCCTATGATGCCAGAAGAACTATATAATAGGAACTCATTATACTTTCTATGCACCAGTTGTGGCACTGTTGGAAATAAATGGATTTGGTGTTTTCAAGATACACTTGATGCACTACAGAAACCTACAGAGCCAGTTTAACTGGAGGCCATGACAAGACACGAAAAGTGAGCAGGTGTATAATGGCCAATGATAACACTTACATTACTGCCTAGAGGCCTCTGAATTGTCATTATGTGTACACAGACTTCAACTGTAATGAATAAAGCAGAGAGAGATAAACTACGTGATTTGGAAGATGCAAGCACATGGCATTTCAAATTAACTAGCAGGATATCTGATAACATTCTCTATTAGTGTTTATGGTTAAAAAGCTGTTTCCCTCCTCTTAAGGACATCTTGTTAAGGCCCTAAAGAGAGAGAACCTTCTGGGACCAGCTCACAAAAGTAGGCTGATTGAAGGACAAG
The DNA here is from genome assembly GCA_948474755.1 of Ctenosaura bakeri. Classification (NCBI taxonomy): domain Eukaryota; kingdom Metazoa; phylum Chordata; class Lepidosauria; order Squamata; family Iguanidae; genus Ctenosaura; species Ctenosaura bakeri. The sequence goes on from CAOLHI010003828.1 coordinate 14,175, forward strand.
CTGTCCTTTTATAAGTCTCCTAAGGGTTTTTCCCTTCACTTTTAAAAATGTCAGGCTTTCTTTCCAGATACTGCAATTTAGTCGGTACTGTTTAAGGCACCTATCAGGACATATTTCAGAATCTGAATATTAAAATATCTCAACTGCAGTAAGGAGTTAATTGATTTTTCCCTCCTTTTTAATAATTTAGCAAGGGAAAAAAGTAGCTAGATCAGAATAAATAAGGCAATACATAGAAGTGAAATTGCTAAAGACATTCAAGACTTGGAAAGGGTTAAACTTTATAGGAATACCAGACAAATGTGTTGTGAACTAGGAACCAGATCTCAAAAAATGGGAAAGCCAAGATACAGAACCGCATCCTTATCTGCAAAGCATTGTCAAGACTCAGTTGCGTAGAGCGGTAATGTTTCTGGGTCATCCGGGCCCATAGCCACGCCCCTGTGCACCCTGGCCATGCCCCTGTGCACCACAGCCATGCCCCCACACAGTGGCCATGCCCCCTTCCAGCCCCCTACACACACACCAAGCTCCGCCACTGTCAAGACTTGATCTTCTTTCTGTCACCAAAACCTAACTAGGTACTGTTCCAGAGAGTCTCCAAACTTTTGAAGGGGATTTAAGGTGAAATGAGGAGAGGAGTCACTGGAAGAAGTAGCCCAGAAGCAACCTTCTGCTAGCGTACAACACTATGTACAGTGCTTTGAATCAAATGCAAGACACAAAATTTTAAGAATAAAAACTGAAGGATCTAAGTTCTATAGATAGCATTTTCCCGCACAGAGGATATCTCTACTTAATTTTTAGGATCTTTTCTTCCTTGCTACACTATAGCTTATCCCATTTGACAGGACCCTCCAGTCTTCTTACTTAACCTGTGTAGTAAAAGCAAAGGTATTTGTGTGGCAATCTGGCAGCAACACTGGGAAAATTACAGAAAAGTTCATAGGAGGGTTCATGCACTCTATGGTCCGCATGTTACTCGTGCTGTGAAGACAATGACTGGAATCCTATTGGGACTTACGTTGTTGTAAGTTGGCACATGTCTGCAGGAATTAAAATTGTACAGTTCTATAACATCTGTATCCAGTAAAGGGCTGCTGTTACATTACTGCCTAGGGGATCTAGCCAAGTGATTGATGTCCAACAGGACCGATGCACTGAGACATCAGCTAGGGAATGCTGAGGGGCACCATGACACTCTTGCCGGTGACCCATTATGTATCTTCACTAGAGTTTCTTAATGCCTCTGCTACACAGATAAGTATACATAAAGTTGCATAATGTACACTGTGATAGGGGATTCCCCCCTTGTTTTACAATTAACTCTTTTTTTCTCCTTTAATTGGATCTTAGAGGCAGTGCCACTTCCCACTCAGAGAAGAAATACCGTTTTGATATATTCTGGTAGAGCTGCCTGGATTTTAATTTGGTTAGTTTTCCCTTTTAACCTGTAAACCTAAAGCCAGCTTCTGAATGTAAATTGTCCCAAAATATCTGGGCCTCTGATTGTACTCTTGTACTTGCCTACAAAAATATATCTTGCTTGAAATGTCTGCTGTGCCTTAGAACAATAGAGTGTTATATGTATTTATTAATGCCATAGAATACAGGAATGTTGCAAGTATTTGCTGGTTCTACAGTCAGAATTCTATGCTCAATAAACTATAATCTATAAGCAGCAAAAACCTTGAGCTGCAAGAAATGTATTGTTCTGTGTCAGCTGTTTACAGTTTTTCCATTCTATTCATGTAGTTATTGTTGTTTATCAGTTATTGTTGTTTATCAGTTTTGGAACACATGGTAAAGTAATTATATTGCCTTTTCATATGATTCACAAAAAGAAAGCACATAACAGGAAGCCTGCATCACACCAGCCCCACACTGTGTTATGAACTGGTCTATTTCTGATCTTTAAGCAAGGAAATCAGTGTGCGTAACAGGATGAATGAATGAGAGAGTGCCAATTTCATGAACTCTACCCTGGCATCTGATCTCAAGAAATATGGATTATCTCTGTAGGTGTGTGAAGGTATTAACTGAAATAATAGCCCTTTCTCCTAGGAAAGTATTAATTGATTTCTAGGAAATAAAACACCACAAAAGTAGTCTAAGCCAAGTAAATTGAATTAAAATAAGCAAGTATGCTGTGATAGCATGTTCTAGGATGGATATCAGCCAGCCCTGACATTTGTTGAATTTTGTCTTCAGAGGCTATGGCATAAGATATATGGATGGGTGCATTACCATTTTTATTTTGCTGCAGTACACTGCCATTTTCAGTAAGAAGGGAAATTACTGCCAGCCCCTATAGAGCAAAGACATCTTCTTTGTCTCCTGTTTTATAGAAGTGTCATCATTAGGCCCTTTCCAATCTGTCTCTTGGTTTCATTAAATGTGACATGCATTTCTCACTAATGTCAGAGGCTAAAATGCTTTTTGAATCCAGCAATCTTCCTTCCTCTCTCTTGCCTGCTTTTTAGTTTGGTGTCTTCTCTCTTGTGACCTAAAGGTCATTTTGTCCTCTTTTCAGCCTCACTAGAAGTGTACTGGTTTTAAAATTTAGAAATCCTAGTGTTGCATGGTCACAAGTGCCTTGTTTTTTCATTGTGGATTTGACCTTTGTTTGTTAAGCTGTGAATTCTTTAGAGGAGATGGATACATAGTCAATGACATAAAAGGAAGAATGTTGTCTTTCAAACCTTTTTCAAAGAGGTAGCCATATTACTTTGCCAATTTCTGCCCTTCACTGTTATAGTGCTATTATTCCACTTTCAATATCCTGTGGAATCCTGAGGTTTGCAGTTTAGGGAGGGCATTTAGAATTCTCAGCCAGAGAGCCTCAGTAAACTACAAGCCCTAGAATTCCACAAGATGTTGAAAGTGGAATAATAGCACTATAACAGTATAGTGCAGAAATGGGCTATGTTTCAGTGTAAAAAAGAAGAGAGGGCTGTTTTTAAGACTAATGCATTTCCCAAAAAGATTTCATGGAACCCAGTCCACTTCTTTAGACATGCAGAATGAAACCCTGGTAAACAGACATGCATACAAATGCGGTAGTGGAGGGGAGTGGCAGAGAAAAGATGGTGGGATACAGGGATAGCAAGGATGGAGTGAGAAGTCATGGTAGTTATAAAAAAGTAGTTAAAAGGGACAAAAGTGGAAAACTGGGAACAGTGGAATTATAGTGAAACATATCCGAAATCAGATCCTGTCTGACCTTGGAAGCTAAGCAGGGTCAGCCCTGGTTAATGCTTTGATGAGAGACTGCCAGTGAATACCAGGTATTGTTGTTACTGTGGTTATGCTATGTCTGTTGAGAGCACTAGATATCTCTTGATATCAAATGATATGGCCTTTACTTGACGTTTCTCTGACACCCTACTCCACGTGTTTGCAAGGGCCACCGGACAAGCACGTAATAGGCGCGGCCGTTAATGGTTGTACATTCCAAACCTCATTTACGCAGGCACCTTAATGCCTCTCCGATGCTTTAGGGACCATTCCTTCTTGCAAACCACCTTGCTCAGCGCGGCTTTACACAAAGACGCACGGCCGAGTGCCGAGCCAATCCTTTATGTTGAGCCATTTGCATACTGGCCATACTATTGTCATCCAGCGCTAAGCTCATCATCAAACCTGACCTTTTTCAATGCCTTTGTCTAGCTACAAATTCCTTTGTTCTCACCGAGCATGGCATGGCCTGTAGGTAAAATCCACCCTATAAAAAGTCCCCAATTTCGAGCCTTCCTCAGACTACTTTGGACTTCCATCCCGCCTTGCTGCCGGTTTTGTCTGAAGAACTCCCCTCAGCAAGCCACACTGAGTTTCTTCCCCTCAACCTCCGCTTCTCTTCAGGACTACGTAAAAAGGTGTCATATTACCCATTCCCCTGAAACGCTCCATTTCTATTTCTCAGTTAGTTAGTGTATGTCTTGTCTTTTGTGTTGTTCATTTCCAATAAAAATATTATCTGTTGCCTTAGAACTTGTCTAACCACTCTTTGACCTGACGCTGTAGACATAGGGTTAAAGATCCCAGCTAAAGTTACCCTGCCTCTCGTTAGCTTAGGAGAGTGCTCGAGTCTAATTTCCTCCATCTTGTGTTTTTATTTGGTAATTTGGGCGCCACTCCCAGGATCCCCAACATACAGGGTAACACCGTGGCCTGTACTTCAGAAGAAGGAACTGGCAAAGCCACCTCTGAATATTCCTTGCCTAAGAAAATCCTATGAGATTTACGAGGTTGTCATTAAGTTGACAGATGACTTGAAAACACGTAGACATGCACATGTATCTGCAGAGCACTGAACTGGGAAAGGATACTCAGATTTGGAAAGGCTGTCTCAGAGATATGGAATCCACCAGTTGCAAATGGAAAGACTATCTAAGCTGTTCCGCATGCATAGATTTATGTACCTTATTTAATTTTAGTTGAAATGTTTCTCTCTCCACAACTTAATCAGAACAACAACAACAAAAACTTCTAATAGCTTTTAGTTCAGTTCCTACAGTTTTTAGTACAGAACTTACATATCAGTTGCTGATTAAATCAAGTTCAGCTTACCATTCCCATGTAGTAAGCTCATAAGGTAGATAAGGCCTTTGATATCAATCATCTGTCTACAAAGCCAAATCAAAATGCACCTCACTTGACAGTTCTGTTTTACACAATGTCTGTTCTTCCATAATAAAACACTTTAAAAAAAATAGTTTGCTCTTTGGCAAGCAAGGAAAAGAACAACGCATTGTGAATGAGGGTTGAGAATGTGAAAGTGGGGTTAAAACGACTTCCAGAAAATCCTGAGAAAAGCCATGCTAAATCAGACAAAAGACTGTCCAGTCCACACTGATCAGAGGCAGTATTTAAAACCATGATGCTGCTCATCATAACATAAGAACCTATTAGTGTTAGCTACCTTCACATGCCTATACTCACTAACTGCTAGTTTGAATGTTATTTATGGGAGTTCAGGTCCAGTGTGTGTTTATGGTGAATTCAGGTTTGTTTGCCCATTTTACGATATTCCCCTTTCTTCCTACATCACTCTGACTTGTACTTATTTTTGTTTTCTCTGTTTACTCTGTTAGACTTTATTATTATTATTAATATTGGTTTTATGTTTATTTGTATCCCAGATTTTTCCCAAAATTGGGACTCAAGATGGTTTGCAGTTTAAATACACAATACAACTAAAACATACAAAAAGTGAACATGAAAGTAGGATTATTTTTGACAGTATTAAACTAATTTCCAACTACACTTAAAAAGATAAAATACCATTAAAAGATAAAAAGCTATTAAAACAGTTCAGTCTAAAAAAACACAAAAACTGTGTGGTCTTCCCATTCTTTAAAAACTTTTCATTTTAAAAGACTGCCAGAATAAAAAGGTCTTTGCCTAGTGATGGAAGGACAGTAGAGAGTGACCCATCCTGGCCTCCTTAGGACAGGCATTCCAGAATCCAGGGGCAGCCATCAAGAAGGCCCTCTCTCATGTCCCCACCAGCCACAGTTGGGAGGTAAATAGGTTTTAGTAGGTAAAGCTATTTTTATACAATTTAAGAAGACTGAGCTGTTTCTTTTTTCTTCTAGATCCTATGTGGGTGTATGCATGTGACTGGTTGTTGTTCAGCTTCTGCCTGGACAATTGATTAGGCAACAGAGTTATGCCACATCAGATTAAAGGCCTACCTCCAACATTCTATTCACACACTGGCCAACCAGTTGCTTATGGGAAGCTCATTAGCTGGAGAAAAACAGGAAGGAAATACATGCGCAAGGGGGTAAATGCACACAAATTTTCCATTATAAATGATAGTACCCCAAATACAGTAGCTAGTAATTTCAGTCTCCCTGGAAGGAGATCCAAATCACTCTTCTGGAACAATAAAAAAAAAATCTGAATCAGGATAAATCACAAATTCCAATCTGTTACAAGAAATATGAACTTGCCATGTTAACATATATTAATGCATCAGTTCTAGTCTTAGGCCCTTTCTCCACAATCTTCCCAATCCGCCATAGGGATGGGAGAAGGATGGGACCACAATGACAGTTCTGCATAACATCATCGTAGTCCCGTCCTTCTCTCATCCCTAGGTGGCACAATCACAGATTAAATCATTTATGGGTTTTTCCCCTCAATAACCTTCAATCATGCCACCATTGCAGGATTATGTGGTCTGCAAAGGGTCCGGAAGTGCAATGGCTATGCTTCCTGCCCCAGCACAGCTTGGGAAAGTACCCGGCTGTGCTGTGAAAGAAAGAGGCAGGGCCATCATGCTTCCTTCATCATGAAGGCAGCTGGTGCAGAGGGGAATTGCTCCTGTCATGCTCCCATCCCAGCTCAGTCATTGCTGGGATGCCCACAGGAGGACGTTGGAAGAAGGTGGGGTGTTGAAAGGGCCATAGTTACATATCTAACCATTCCTCCTCATAATTTCTCTTACTTCAAGGAAACCAATGTGTGGGTAAGTAGAACGTAGAATTTGATGCCTCAAAACTAACAGATCAGCTGCTTGATAGACCTGAATCAAGTATGGTACACAGCTATTCAAGGGTGAAAAACTTGCCCCACAGAAATGGTTGCAAATATTCTACTTAGAGATAAGCCTAAAATGAATGTGCTCTTAATCTTTGAGAGTACTTGTGTGATCCAAAGGATTTACTGTTTTATGTACATACTGTTTCTAAGAGATCCTTTAACATTTTCTCTTTTTTTGAAGTAAAGCCAAAGTATTCAGATAATTACAGGGAGAAAATTGAGTTGGGCCATGGAGGACCCAGAAGATGAATGAACTAAAGCTTTGTTCACTATTACAGGATTTTTGAAACAAATAGTTTAGGGGAAAATAGTACTGGCTATTTCTGCCCTTGGTTTTCTCTGTGTTCTGTCCAATCCCAAACTTATATTAGTTTTGATTCTTTTAAAAAGACAAGCTGACAACTAGAGTTGTTGTTTTTATGGGCCTTCAAGATGACTCTGACTTACGGCAACCACCTCATACAGGTTTTGTGGCAATGTTTATTCAGAGGAGGCTTGCCGTTGACTTTTTCTAACGTTAAGAGTGTGCAACTTGCCCAAGTTCATCCAATGGGTCTCTATCGCTGAATGGAGATTCATATCTTATCCCTCCAGAGTCCTAGTCCAACATTCCAACCACTATACCACACTGGCTCAGAAGGAGAGTAAGTCTAAGGATTGGAAATTTCACTACAGACCTGAAATCCTTCCAAGTCTTCAATTTTGAGCTGCTGTATGGGCAGAAGAAGTTTCTGGGTTTGTATCCATTGCTAGATAGCAAACTAAAGGAGCAAACCGAGCATGGTAGCATTTTTCCAGACAAATACACAGTATACTCTACTTATTTAAAGAGGACTGAAAGCACACCACCAGGTGTTCCTTCTGGGTAGAATCTAGGTAGCTAGACTGAGTCTCTTCCTCCACTCCTTCCCCGCTTTCTTTCTCCACCAAGCAGTTATATCAATGTTCACCTAGTCTCTAATTTTAAAAAGATCATTTGGAGTAGGAAAATTAAGGGAGACTAGGGGTCAATTCTTCCTAATCAATATCATGTTATTAGTGTTTAGCAAAAAATGTGCATGATAGCATGATATACACATGAGTCTACCAAGATGGGGAAGACAGAATGGGGAAGATAAGATTGTGTTTATTCAACTGCAGCTTCTTTGATAAAGCTAAAGCATGCAGATTTTTTTAAAAAAGAATTAGAACCATGTTTTGGGTGTTGAATGTTATGGGCACTGGAGGGCCCACTTGATGTTGATTACTGGGACTTTTATAAGTGAGCCGTGTGGTACAGACTTGAATTAGCTTTTTATTTCAGATGTTTATTGCAAAAATAGGCCAGGAGAAATTAGCTACTGTGATTCCCAATATTTGTGCTGGCTAAGGCATGGTAGTTCTCTCTTTATTTGCAGAGATACCATTGTTGCTTTAATTGCATACCTCTTTATTTGGAGAGATACTATCACAAGTTGATTGGGCTAAAAACACAATTCCAGGTAAAAGTATTTAAAACTGGTAGAAATACAATCCTTGGCATTGTATCAAAGTGATATTTTCACTATGTCTGAACACGCTTCATAAATAATACAGCTCATTTTGAATGTCTGATCTGGTTCATTTATCCAAAAGATAACATTTTGAATTATATCATTTTAAGGAATGAAATTGCTTTTGTGTCTTGACATGATCAATCATTCAAAGGTTTAACCAGCAATTTGTAGTACAATTCTCTTTTCCTGTGTGTGTTATTGCAAATTATTAATTCTTGTAAAAATGATAGGTGGAACAAATGTATTTGGAGAGAAGAACTACCCATATAATTCTCAATTTCTCCATTCATGCCAGTGCTACATCACAGCTAAACTTCCTAAACTTTGATAGTAATAATTCTCAGTTACTATGGAACACTTTCAGTTTGATCCTATTTATTTTTGTGTGCACTTATTGAATACAATTCCCATTGAATTCAGTGGTTTTTATTTTTATTGAAAGTACTGGATTTAATTTCCATTGAATTCATTGGTGGCTAGTGGATTCCACAGGGAAGTGAATCGACTGTGGGGTTTTAAGGAGCACTGATCCCTATCACAAAATAGGTTCTGTACCTTTAAAGCTCAGACTAGATTCTCCACCCCACTGACATGAAAACTGCTAGCTGCCAGCACCTGAATGCAATAGGATCCAGCAGTTAGCCACTGAATCTACAAACCTCTCATTCCTTACAACATTTTATAACGAAAAAAAAATCTATCAGTACTGATAAAAGCTGTTGTTCAGGAAAGTCTGAAGCCCCATAAAATAGGTTTAATATCATGGAAATAGAAAATTTGCTTCTCTTCCAGTGCATGGGGGTTGGTCTAAAGTTACTCTAAGGAACAGAGCCCAAAGAAAATCCATGTTAAAATGGAATCCCTGGGTACATCTGAAACTTCTTATAAAATGGCCTCTTAAGAAGGCAAGGAAAAGTAACTCTGCCTTTTGTTGAATGCAGATGTAGATAAAGCACACAGATAAGCAGTTTCGCCTCTGCCTTTAGACAGAGTGAGATAGTCACCTCAAATGGTAAGGTACTAGGAATTTGCTGCCCTGGAGAGCAGCAGCTGCTCACTCTTTTGTTTTTCTTCCTTATGTGGCAGTGTCTTTACTGGAAGAGAAGTATATCTGTGGTACTTAAGCCTATGAGAAGCAACACTCATAGCACTTGTCTCATTTGGAACTCTTATCTTCATTAAATAAAATAGCATTCATTACAATGATGTGATGCTGTTCCCTCTTTTGCTCTCTCCAGGACTTAATGGGATGGGTGGGGTAGGGGGGAAACCTATCATTTTCCCAACCTGCAAATTCATTACAGGCATACAACTCATCCAGCAGTTGATAGAAAGAAGGAAGGAATATGCTACTGTTTGCTTGATACACCAAGGAGCAGGATTCCCTTATCCCCTATACTCTCATCATAGCTTCATAATCAATAAAGATGAGTGAGAATTTTGTTTCGGTTAACCTTTAAGAGTTTAGCAAAAAATTAACAACATCAGAATGTGAGCGAAATTTAAATTGACAGCTTTACCCTTCCTTAATAACCAAACCTGGATCTGTTTGGAATTTCTAATTAAAGCTTTAATTACTTTTCAAGCACTAAATAGAAACTTGTCTTGAGTTTCTGCTACCTATGGTGCTGAAGTCTCTGCCTAGAGAGCAAACTCAGAAGCAGAAGATGATGTTTCGACAAATACTAAAAGAATCCAGGTACATATGGTTCATTGGGCTATAGGGGAAAGCAGTTATGTCAGCATTGTTAGGATTTCTATAGGCTGAATCAGTGTTTTTATTCTGAAGTTAATTTTTCAGCAATTTAAAATTTGGCCATAAACATGTTCTTCAGACTATATTTTCACACTGGGAATTTCACATGAGGCAGAACGATCCTGCCACATTTGCTTGTCAGAACACATAAAGAAGGGAGATGAAATTGAGAAATAATGCAAAGAGTAATCCTATCTGCAATGTGATCCAACCAGGAAAAGACACTACTGTCAGTGGATCTCATGTTTTAACCCAATGTGCTGTCTATGGTTCAACAGAATCTGATTTTGATTATGATGTATTTTTATATCTTATGGTGTATTTTCCCTCTTTAGCAATTTTCTTTACATGTAAGGTGCTTACCTTCATTTCTGCTGATGAGTAGTTATTGAAGGAGAAGAATACTTCTTATGTGGATTACATGAGTTCCCATTAGCTAACACAGGCCCTTTTCTCACAGGGTAATTAAATCTTCCCAGGTCGACCTCGAACAGGGGCCTTTTTCACCTTAGAGAGAACCGAGTCACATTTAATTTTTTTGATTCACACCTCAATCCGCGCAGGGAAGCCACCATCCAGCATTCGCGCACACTTTTAAAAAACCGGAAGAAATGTGTTTTTTTCCCTCCAATCCGTGCTCGGCGTTTTGTGAAAAAGCGACGGTGCATACTGATTCGTGCGGGGGATCAAGAGAGGGAGGGATTTAGGCGTGGCCAGCAGAAGCAACAAGACCGCCCCCAGGCTGCTACAAGGCTGAAAGGACCGTCATTAGCGGGGCTAGCACCCCAGCAATGTTCGTCAGCAGCTCGTGCTCCATATACAAAACAGCAGAAAGCAAGCGAAAAGACAGAGGGGGGAAAACGTCTCCACGGCGGCTCCAAAGAAAGGCGCGGGACAGGGTGGGGGGGTTCGTCGGAGGATGTAAGGGGACGCGTGTGCGTACTGATGTCCGTGATGACGCTCAGAGTGTTTCTTTTAAAAATTGAGCACAGCCAATCACTGCCAGACAGGGCGGGGAAAGGACACCTACGGGAGTGGCCATGTTAATATTGTGTGAATGCATTGATGCTGCCTAAGCCTCTTTCCTATGGAGCCGTGAGAACACTCCTAAAATTTCAGTCCGTGTTAGCGGGGATTAAGGGAAAACCCGCCTGGATGGTAGCAGCACGATTTCTGCACCCCGTGAGAAAAGGGCCATAGTTAACATTTCATTGAGAAGAAAACAGGCCTGTGTTCACACACCCCGTACCTTCCCCCATATTTTGGGGTTGATGATCTGAATTTGGGGCAACTATGTACACACAAGGGCTCTTTATCTGAAGAAAAGGAATACACAAACAGGGCTTCCTGGGGTAGAAGTTCAGTAACATTCTATAGCTAAAGTAAAGACAAAGCTTTTTCTAGAGAAGAATGAAGAAAGAGAATAGGAAAGCTTACTGCAGCATCAGGGAACCCCTGCTAACCAGGGCAGATTCTGCATATTTTAGCACCAAGTTCAGAATCTAGAATTTATGGCAGAAATCACTTATTTTTGATGGCCTGGGATAAAATACAGGAACTATATTAAGATTTAGTTTTGGTATGGACTTTCTTATTCTTCACAGATAATGAAAGAATAACAAGGGCCCTTTCTATACAATGATGCTCTTCGGTGTCATTATGCTGCAAATCCAGATCCGGAAGGTAGCACATCAGCAATGCTCCCTCTGCACCTGCTTGCTTCCTGTGGAAGGGAGTGGGATAGTGCCACCCCTTCCTTCTGCAGCACAGCCGGGTACTTGCAATTGCTGCGCTGAGGCAGGAAGCATTGCAATCATGCTTCCGTGGCTTCTGCACAAGGATAAGTATGGGAGTGCCATGCAATGGGAGGTGTAAAACAGATTCCCCCCCCCGTTTTTCAAATACCACGCGAGTGCAACACTATGTGATGGGATGGGATGGCAGCGGGATGGTGATGACATCATGCAGAAGCATGACCTGCCAACCGCTGCCACTCCATCACAGAAGTGGCTCAGTGACATTGTGTGGAAATGACTAAGGATGCTGTTTATCTAGGGATGAGTTAGAATGTTGTGGTTTTACTTTTTTTGGAAGAATTTTCTAAAATTCACAAAGTTCATTATCCATCTTATAGTCGGACCTGAGAGTTCAAACAAATGAATGTGGGAGAAAGTAAAACTAGTTCACTCCAGATCTTCCCCCACAAAACCATCAAGCAATATTTGGCTTGGAGCTGATGGACTGGTCCTCTTGCTGTTGCTGCCAAATCTTTCTCCTTGTTGGTTCTGTGGCTGCTGAAGGCTTTTCCTTCTGTCCATATCTGCACTGCAGAGGAATAAGGATTTGTCCCCTGTGAGATAAGTCAGGCTAAGGGACAGGGACTGGGCCAAATTCATCCAATGGGCTTTATGGATCAGTGGAGATTTAAACTCAAATCTGCTAACACCAGTCCAATATTCAACCCTTACACCAACTGGCCGTTTGTCAGTACCTCAGTGAAGTTGTAGCAAATTCACTTTCAGATAGTTAATCAGGGAACCTTGGATCATTGTTACACTGACGTAGTCTGTCTGCCTTATTCCCAGCATACAAACAGCAGAAGACGGTGTTCAGTTAACACTATTTATGTGAGATTATATAAATGGCCTTTCACTATTGCTAAAAAATAGTGTTGCTCCTTGTTGCTCCTCAACCTTTTGCTTCTTCTTTGTGTGAAAGTGACAAGATTCTGGTTTCTGAATTGTCTATTGTTAGCTCAACAGATAGTCTTGTCTTCAAGATAAACAAATCAGCACCAAATCAGTGTTATTTGATTTTCACATAGATCACATAAATAAAGGGTATGCTGAGACTACTATTTCTTTTATTTAACCAAAAGCTAATGAAATCACATAGACTATTATGTGTAAAACTGTTTAGAGATACACCTGTCAGCAATCTTTCTGTTGCACAAACAGGGGAGAAAAAGGTATGGTGTCCTCAGATAAGGGCCTACCATTACCTTTCAGACCAAGGACTGGCAATTTCTTTATTGTCAGAAAGTCTAGCCTGCTTGCTTGTCTTTCCTTTATCTCATTTTGCAAATATCTCTCAAGAATGGAATCCATGTTATGGAAGCGGCACACAACCTATTCTTTTCTTTCTTTCTTTTTTTTTTTATTTTATTTTTTTTATTTATATAACTGAATCACAAATACAAAACAAGAAAAAAAAATTAAACACCATGTGATATACATAATAGTGAATTAAAAAAATATTTTTTTTCTTTTTCTTTTTTTCTCTTCTCTTAAGCAATACTAACTTTCATTGTTATTTTGCACCTTTACCCTTAAATTTATAAATCTGTTCGACTGTTATAATTTCACATTTAATTCAATATTTTTCACATCCCCTTTAATCTATTTCTATTGTTAATTCTTTTAACTTTTTTTTTTAAAAAACATTGACATCACTTATCCATTTAAATCTATAAATCACAAGTTTAACACACACACCTACTAAGAATTACAAAATATACAACATAAAAGAAAAACAAAACTAAAACTAAAAAATACCCACCCCCAGAGCCAACTTTTTATTTAATCCACTTTCCAAAATTGCCATTCTTCTTTTGACAGGGTAGTATTACTATCTCTTTTCAGAACTTTATCCAAAAATATTTTCCAAATTTCTTCAAAATCATTCCCTTTAACCAAACCTTTCATAAACCTAATTCTACATGTTAGTTTATCATTAATTACAATTTTCCACACTTCGTTATACCATTCCTCTATTTGAAATTTTTCATTTGCTTTCCATTTTTTTGCTATTATTAATCTCGCTGCAGTTAACAAATTTGTTATTAATTCTTTCTTTACTTGAGTACACTCAACCTTATCATATATAGACAACAATGCAATATTTGGACATACTGGTATATCTGCTCCTATAATCTCTTTTATCTCTTTAAAAACCTTTTGCCAAATTCTTTTCTTTCTTAACCTGAATGAAAGAAAAGACAATTGTCCTGTTAAAAAAATAGGATGTGACATGGGCATTCCCTACGCCACTATAATTCCTATCCCTGAATAGATTAGTACTCCTAAGCACTTCAGATGAACCTAGTCTAGCATGAGACTGGTGCAGATCATGGTACTGAGATCAACCACTGGATCATATCTAATGTAGATGTGATTCCTACCTATTGTGGAAAAACCTGCTGAGACAACTGCCAAATCACCAAACATCTGAGTTTGTTGGCCCATAAAACCCATATCAAAAGAGACATGAGCTTTTTAAGACCTGATTTTCTTTTTCCTTCTGGTTGGGATTGAATTTTGAGGCAGAGAAGAACTGCTGTTCTTACCACCAACACTGTGACTCCCTGCAAACACTCATTTGTCAATAAAGATGCTAATTGTTTCATATTCACAATTGATACTAAGCCATGGTTATGATGCTATTGCTATGATTGTAACTCCCCTCCCCACAACTCCATTGGGCATCAGCTACTTAGGAAGAAGGAGGCCTGTTTTGCCTATTTTGACGTATGAGTGAATGAGGTTTCTGTCAGGTTTGAGAGGGTCAGACCAGGAGAGGTTACTTAGTTAGGTATACTTTGTTAAGTTTTTCCAGATGTTGCAGTAGAGAGGCTTCTTAAGACAAAATGTAGATCTATGATTCCAACATTGTCATTTTTTTCTTCTCTTTTATGATTTTGAACTCCTTCACCATATGAAGAATGCAAAGGAGTTTTGAAAGATTACATGCTTTATTTTGTGCTTTTACTTGGCCCAATAAGGTTATAACAGTTTTGTGGATTTGGGATTTTGTTGTATTTTGCTGCATGGTTATCCCTGAAAATGTTTCCTGTATTTCAAGACACCAAATTTAGTTGCAACAGAGGAATACTAAACAAGTGGGTGCCAAAATACTTGAACTTAACACTTGGAAGTTTCTACCTCCAACAAAGCTTAAACTTTTTCACTGGGACTACAATTGGCATGTTTTACCAATACAGCACTTAATAGATTTTCCAGATGTGACAGTACAGAACTTTCTTGAGAAATTCAGTGTTCTCTGTGTAAGAAAAGGGACAGTAGCCTCCACAGGACTGGGGCAGTTTGGAGTAGCGGATACAGAATACTGGCCACTCTTTGTTTTGACTGCTGTTAAACTGCCTTGAGTTCTAAACCTGGTGGTGGAGGGAGGCGGGATATAAATATTATAGGCGGAGGAAAGGGGACTCAGTGAGCATGGTCTGAACCTGGTTGCCCCCAGGCAGCAGCGTAGTCCTGTGCAGCAAGTGCTGTAGCCATAAAATTGCTGTAGAGGGAGAAGAGAAACAGAAGGTCTAACTCCCTTTCATCCATTCTACAGTTTGAGAGGGGAAAGAGAGAGAGATACAGTAGTTTTGATGTTGTTGTGCTTCTCTCATATGCACAGACTAGAGAAAGATGAAAAGACCATCCCTTCATTATAGCATCAGCTTGGCTGTTACTGCACTCTATTCAAAAAATAAAAGAAAAAGAATTAAAAAAAAACAACACTTGTATCACTGGCAGGAAGCCAATAACAACAACAAAAAGTAATATATACCTTGCTTTCCAAATGTATTTTGTGTTTTTCTGCAACTTTTAAATACAACATTTTGCACAATATACGTGTGTGTGTGTGTTTAAAAAAATAGTTGGCCAAATTGAGTTCCAGTTCCCCACTTGGCCTGTGCACACAAAGACAAAGCCCCCTAGTATCTCTCAGTCTGAATTTCTGACCAGTCAAATGTAAATAACAATGGCACAATATTATCAATACAAATGGTAATAATGACATCAACATTAACAAGGAGAAACACTTTCTAAGAGACAGAGAAAGAAAGAGAGAGAGAAATAATTGTTAGTCCCAAGTGCACTGATCATAGTTCACTGGAGACTGCTTGGAATGATAGCATATCAGCTTAAAAAACAGGGTTTGAAAATCTAATTGAAGCATCTCCCTAACCTCAATGTGTGACACACATTCTGTTGCTCCACTGGAGCAATGGTGGCACCCAGTGGTCACAACATAGGAGCAATTCAAGGCAAACAAGAGGTTTCAGTTCACATTGTATTAAGCCCTTAAAAATTCAACACAACCAAAAAGGCAAGAAATGGTGCAAATGTATACTGTATCACATCACAAATTAAAGTATGCACTTTTATTACTACATCTTTTTCCCACTTTTCTATTAAGATATCTAATCTGACCCATTCCATATACTGGTTCAGTTTAAAAACACAAAATCAGTAAAACTGTAAGAAGGTCTTACATCAAAATTTTATTGTCATAAATATATTTTAAAAACTCTTGACCCACCAATTCTGCCAAATGTAAAGGTATCATAAAGTTGTATTTAAAAAAAATCTCAAAGGTGATCTTTGATGTTTCTGGGCGGAAGTACTTTATGCAGAGTGAAAGAAGAAGTATTTTGAATACTTCCATTTTGTGAGCTCTTTTTCTTAGAGAAAGAAATGAGGTATTATGGCTCAAACTGTAAATCTGTATAAATAATGCCTCAAATTTCTTTATCATATGAGCAGGAAAAAAAAGTTTACCAAGAAACATCCTTTTTGTAAATGTTCCTAACAAAACAGAATCCTGAAAGTCCATCACTACATGCTAATTCTCATTTGAGTCTTCAGCTCCTTTGGCTGGTTCTAAGCCCTAATGCAAGAAACCTTCCCTTAGACTCGGTTCTGGAAATATTAAGTGGTAAGGTGCTTTAAATTTACTTCCCCAATGCCTCCTAGGTGACAATACTCAAGAAACCTTGTTTTGTTAAAACATGCCTGTGCAGTTTGGGCACAAAAGGAAGATTTTATTGAAAAATACAATGAAAATGCCTTTTTAAAAACAAGAAAGCCCGAAGTCCACATATTTAAAGAAAATTATTTGGAGAAAGAGGAAAGGCAGAAAGAAAATAATTCACAAACCTTTATAAATGCATTCTGTAAAGTTGTTATGACTTAGTCACCTGTTACCTTTTTGAGTACATGCAGGGTTCATTGGAAAAAGAAGAAATGATGTTACTTTGAAATATCTAATGATTTATATAATATTGGAGGAGGAAGAGGAGGAGGAAATCCTCTGTGCAACTGCTATTGTGCTAATGGAGAAGGACTGTTGTTTTGTACAACGATGGGGCTAGAGTGATCTCTCATGTACATTAGCCTGTGGGAAATTAGAAATTTATTTAGAAATTACTTCTCTTTTCTTATTAATTCTTGATTTACATTTTATGCAACTTATGAAATCACAACTCATTGAAATATTGCAAAATAAGAAGTCTAAAAATGGATTGATACATTCAGTTTAGCCTGATCTATACGTTGCATCAAAACATCCAACAGCCCATTCTGTTGAGCTGCGAAAGAACCAGAGTTCAGTAATAAAGTCTACATGTATATCCATATTATAAACAGCATCTGCAGTGAAGATAACATAGCAGGTGCTGGAAGACTCCCTAGAAAAGAAAAGCAACCAGAGTAGACAAAACTGGACTGAAATGGATGAATTCATATACTCTTAAGAAATAAGCACTGATCACTCTACTAATTTAGCTGTTTTGAATCAGTGCTAGAATGGTCCTGAAATATAACAACCCACGTCTTTACACTGAACTTGTAATGTAGGTGAGTACTTTGCTAGGTATTGCATGGCAGTGCATAATCACAATTTCACCTTTTAAAGACTGTCGTTCCAAACATTCTTACTAGACAATAGTGAAGATTGGTGGCTGCAAAATCAATGGTAATGCCTGGTTTTTAATCTGAATTTTAGAAACAAGATGCTGTTCAGCAAGATGCTGAACCCTACCTCCAAGATAGGCTCAGGACCTTGGATATCTCCTTTAAAGTTGGTACTAAAAACTGGGATGGCTTCACTGGTCCACTGATAGCCTCCAGTGAAGCAAGTCCCCTGAACTTAAGTGGAGGTTATTACTTAAATAGAGAGTCAATGTGATATAGTGGTTTGAGCACTGGACTACGACCTTGGAGATCAGGGTTCAATTCCCTGCTCAGCCATGAAAACCCACTGAATGACCATGGGTGTATTACACACTCTCAGCCCAGAAAACCTCATGATAAGTTTGCCTTATGTCAGAAATTACTTGTTGGCAGACAACAACAGAAAAATACTCAGAGAGCTAGCATGGTGTAGGGACTCTAAGTAGTGGACTATGACCCTGAATACCTGGGTTTGATTCCCTGCTTGGCCATGGAAACCTACTGAGTGACCTTGGGTATTTCACACACTCTCAGCCCCAGAAGACCCTGTTATGGGGTCACTTTAGGGTTGCAGTATGTCAGAAATGACTTGAAGTCACACAACAAGTGCTCAAAAAAGTAATTGTGATTGCATTCTAAATATAAAATTGAGCAATTCCTATAAATTAGGTAGCATTTTATCCTATTAAGGTGTTTTATTTAAATGTATAGAAAACAAGCTTCCAGTTTATAAACTACCACAGAATACCATCAATATGTTACTTGCCTGCATAATAGATTAAAATTCATGTATGCTTTTTTAATGTAAAATAACATTTTCTTCATCTTTTGTAAGAGATCTCTCCAGTCTTGCCATAAGCATTATAATATTAATATATCAACAACTTGCATATGTAACAAGATGCTGAAGCAATTGCAAATCTAAGCACCATAATAAATCTAGGTATTAGAACAATCATAAAGCATGCTAAGTATAATTAGCAATGTTTTATAGATTCCTGACTTAATTATTTGTTTTCAAAATTCAGTGATTATGAGCCTAGTAATTACTCCATCAACAATATTCTGGCATTAATCATTTTGCTTGGGCAATTTGTCATATATCTTACTAAAAGCAGACATGTATAAGCTGCCAAGTTTGACTTCCCCAGAATTAATATGAAGAAAGATATATGAAAGGCTAATTCTAATACAATGCATTAGGAGTAAGAATAGAAACAACAAGCAAAATAATAACTGGCATAGCCATTTGTTAACAGAGGTCAAACCTAGGGATAATCTCAGTTCACTAATGGAATCCAAGCTTTGTAAGTAACATCTCATGCTCCAAACTCTACTAATGTACTGAGTTGAAAGGATCATCAGGGGAAGAGTACTGGAAAAAGCTTTTTAGTCTAGTGGAGATCTGACACTAGATTCTAATGAGCAGAGACTGCGGTGACTAGGTTGACCAGCAGTCTGCCTCAGCTTCAAACAATTGGTTTTTGTTTAAAAATGGATAAAATGAGTCATGAATGTCAATTTCATAATCATCTAGAACATACCAGCTGGATGGTTCTGCAATTTGTTATCCAAAAAGAAACTTTTCCAAACTCATGGTCTAATATAGGTGTAGTAGACATGCATAGAATATGTGGTGATCCACATGTGAATATTTGGTTATTACAGGTTGTCACTTGAGCTGAATTCTGTTGTTTATTGTCAACTAAAACAGGGTATAGTTGTTGAGTAGATGCATAGGTAAATCCAATTGATTCAATGGTTCAGCTCTAGTTGGGAATAACAATAAGATTCAGGCCTTAGTCTCCACTAAATTTTGAGTAAATAGTTATAAATAGGATAGGTCTGAGGCCCTTTCTGCATGATGTTTCTATGCCGCTTCTGCAACAAGATGGCAGCAGTCGGCAGGTCATGCTTCTGCATGATGTCATCGCTGTCCCACTGCCATCCCCTTGTAAAGTGTTGCACTCGCACAGTATTTTCAAAACGAAACATATCCATATTGCACCTCCAATTGCACAGCACTTCTGTACTTACTGCTGTGCAGAAACTGTGGAAGCACAATTATGATGCTTCCTGTCCCAGCGCAGCAATGGCAAGTGCCTGGCGGCACTCTGGGAGGAAGAGGCAGGGTCATTGCGTTCCCTTCTTCATGGAGCGAGCAGGTGCAGAGGGAGCGTTGCTGATGCACTTTCTTCTGGACCCAGAATTACAGTGTGACGATGCACAAGAGTGTTGTTGTGTGGAAATGGCCTGAAAGCTTATTTTGCAGTTAAGTGGTCCTTGTTAAAAAAGAATGTTATATATTACTGTTCACAAAGCAGTGTTCTGCTACCAAATAGATATGAGTGAAAAGACATGGTGGGATTTCAGGAAGAATACTTGAGAAGAAAGAAAGCTTTAAAAGACTATTATAAAATGCTGAGTCAGAAGAAGAAAGTCCCTCTATGTACTGCCAGGCCAGTGATTAATAGCTATTAATGCAGAGCTGTCTTAAAAACATGTTGGGAAACTTTCCAATATTATATTTCAGTGAGAATTCCAATAAAAAAGTGTTTAATAGGATAGAAGGATGCTTGCAATCCAATCTACTAGGTGAAGTCCTGAGTCTTTAGTCAATGTTTGCTGATGAGCAAGATCAATACCTTATTTTAAAAGTCCTCCTCACTGTCATCCTTTATTACGCTCTTTTAGGAAAACACGGTAGAAATTCCGGTGGCATTTTTCAGCTAATTAGCTGAGAGACAATATTAAAATGTATCGAACTAAATGGGTTGATACAAGTAAGTAAGTTTAGTCCTCCTTTGGACTTCTTTTATTTAAAATTCTGCAGAAGTGCAAATGTTAATTGTTATGGATGAAAGGTAGGTTTCAACTATTTATGTTTAGAATGGTATATAATAAAAAGAAAGGATTGAGTATGCTGAGTATAGGAGTATACTTAAGTTTATATTAGTAGAGTCCTGATGTATCTAAAGGGAGGAAATAGATTCTCATTTATCTAGGTAATATATTATTGTAAGGACAATCTAATCGGGAAGCCAGTGAAGACATGGAAGACTGGAATGGAATGTTAGAGAGTATGCATGGGATTTACATGTGTATGTTTATGTTGTATTATTTATTTGTTGTATTATTTATGTTTATATTACTTGTAATGTTCTACTTGTTTTTATATGTTCTTATGATTATTTATATGTTCCATTTGTTAAGACTTCCTTCAACTTTAGTAAGTAGTCTCTTTAAACCTTTATTAAAATTAAAATTGAAAAAAAGAAAAAAAGAAAGGACTGAAACAGTGAAATATTTGTATATGTCAAAAACAGATTTTTTTTTTCATGTAGAGTCCTCCCTCTACATTTGGAGGTTTGACCTTTGTAAATTTGATTATTTGCAAGGCGCTTTCATGCCTCCCTCCATTCTCCTCCTCCCATTCAGTTGCATTTTGCCGAGCTGCACATGCTTTCCTTCTCCGGGCATGGGCAAAAGGTAAGTGAATGGGGGGGAGCCCCATGTGCAGAGAAGGAAGATGTGTGCACCCCTCCTATCAGTTTCCTTTTGCCCATGTATGGAGAAGGAAGGGATGCGCACTTGGGCAAAAGGCAAGGGAATGAGAGGTGGAGAATGGGGAGGAATGCACATACAAAAGGCAGGTGAATAGGAGGGTGCAGCCCTGTATGCAGAGACAGAAGGTGAGTGTGTGCCTCTCTCCCGGTGCGCCTGCACAAAAGACAAGGGAATGGAAGGGGGGAAACTCAAAAGGAAATGGTCAGGGGAGTGGGGAGAAGGAAGGCACGCATGTTAAAAAAAGCATGCTGAAAATGAAAATATAGTAGATCATTTATCAGTTAAAACCAGACAATTTAAAACCAGTTAAAACAATTTAAAATAATATCACATGTGCAAATTGGATAAAAAGTTGGTTCGGCTGAGAAGGTGAAACTCCAAAGTCTACTTTTGTGCTATTTCTGTTTTCTTAGCTGTTCCTTGGCTTCTTCTGCAGCAGAACTCCTGTTTTAGAATACCCTCCTGTGGAAGGTCTATTAGGACAAACACTGGTGTCATTCTGGTGCCAAGTTGTGCAAAACTTTTTCATCAGTAGAAAACAAGTGTACAGCCCTAAAATATTTTTTAACAGCATGAAGAATCTTGCAACTGTTCTGTTTTAATTTGATTGAATTTGCCAATTTTTGCAAACCAGGAAATGAAAACAAATGAATATTCTTTCCATCCCTGGTCAAGGGGCAAAACTAAGAAAAGGCATCTCATAATGATATGCAGATTTCACAACTGAGGGTGATTTATTTCCATGCCATCCTATTTTCCACAAACTTCTCTATAACCAGTGCAAAGTAGAACAAACCATCCCAATTGCCTTACCAAATTATTCTTGTTGGCAATTCTGATGATAGGTCAAATGTCCAAGCCCAAGGAATCCACAATGAGCTCTCAGACTCGCCATCAGGCACAATGTTCATTTTGGTCTGCTCCTTTTGTGTACATAATGGAAATGGGCTTCATCTGATGAAACTAATGGAACAGCCTGTGTGTGTAATGGAAGTATGATAAGTACAAACAGGAATGGGGAACAGATAACAGTCTTTCATTTTTGTCTAAATGACCTTCATGTTCACCTAAGAGACCTCACTTTCATCTAAGATGGCAAAATGTCTTTCTCCAACAATACTTCAGATAAGCTATTTTAAAACCACAGAATCTATAGTATGAACTTCAGATGTCAGCCCTTTGATGTCAGTAACACCACAGGTACCAAAACTCATACATTTCAGGAACAAGAATAAAGCATAAAGGTCAGTAGAGCTTCCACAAGCCTCCATTCTTTTCCAGATAGGTGCAAAAGAACCTACTGTGAGTAGTGATGGGATTATTTGTGAGACTGTGACATTAAAGGATCTGCTAAAGGGGCACAAAAACTACTGCATACTTCCTGGAGACATACCATGTGTGCATACTGTATATTTCTTTCATGATGGAATAAATCTGGAAAAACCACAAGCAACATTCAAAGAGAACAGAATTAACAATTGTCTTCTAAGGAAGATTGTAATATTTTTGACATGGATTAGTAAGAAGGAAAGATACAGGTGAGTTAACCTTCACTTATACCCTTTTCAAAAA
Source organism: Ctenosaura bakeri (assembly GCA_948474755.1). Classification (NCBI taxonomy): domain Eukaryota; kingdom Metazoa; phylum Chordata; class Lepidosauria; order Squamata; family Iguanidae; genus Ctenosaura; species Ctenosaura bakeri. Next base: position 36,899 of record CAOLHI010003828.1, read on the forward strand.
AGCAGTCTTTTTTGTTTAATATTATAGAAAATATAACAAACAAATAAAACAAAACAAGAGCCAGTTTTCAAGTCAGAAGTAGAGCAGTGTTCAAAATACAGTTATGTACACTAGAAAAGCATCTACACTATGTGCTCTGAACATTTTCATTGCATTGTAAAAACCAATGAGGTTAATTTCTACTTCTATTTTGTGAATAGAAGTCTCTGCCAAATAAAAATATGCACATCCTTCCTCAGCTGTATATTTAATCTTTGTCTATTTTTTCCTATCTTGTTTCTTTTTCTATCAATGAAATTTGGTTTCTGAAGAACTTGCAGTTACTTACATTCAGAATTTGCATGGATTAAGACCAATTTAAGAGTCAAAATATATGCCATGTTAAAGAAGTAGCTAACAGTTATAGCTTATTTTACCTTTACAAATAAGAAAGCCCAAGGAACCTGATTCCATGAATCCTTCTGTTGGGAGGGGGTATAGGGGATTTTTATTCTTAGTTACAACAGTATAGTATAAATAAAGCCACATCTTATTGAATACTATGATCTGTGATGTGTCGGCAATATGGAAACATGCAAGCATCCTTCAGCTTGTGTTCACAATCAGGATCAAACTCCCAACATCTACTATTTGCATTGGTCCTCCCCCACAAAAAAGATCCAACTGAAACAAATTGACCTTATTTTGGAATAAATATGGCAGATATAGGACCACTCATCATCTGCAGAGTGACATCAATTTATTCACCTATTGTAATGTATGCAGACAGATGTATATATATTTAGTCAGCAAGAGTTTCAGACTGACAAAACTCCTGTGAAGAACCCAGTTGGCAGATTCAAAGTCCTTGCACTATCCTGTAGAGCAACTTCCTTGGGCCAGCAGATGGCTTGAATAAATGATTCCTGTTCTGATCTAAGGATGTTGCTTTTGCAAATTGTTACAGGAGGCAGACACATTTTTTGCACGTTGTTAGTAGCAAGACTAATATAAATACCTTTATTCTGTTGCTTTGTTTATTCATTTGATTCTTTCCCTTTTAGTTCATTATTTCTTTTCTTTTTCTCATTCCCCTTTTTACTTTCCTCCCACTTGCCTACAGTCATCTTTTCTCCCATTCCTTAATTCTTCTCTTTCTTCTCTTTATTCTCTCCTCATCCTATAGTTCCTTGCTAAATACTTTTAATTTTCATCTCTCTTCGTCTCTCATCCTCTTCTTTCTCCCTTATCCTGCACATAGTTACTGACTAAATATCTTCTCCTGGCTACATTTCATTTCCTCTTCCCTATCCTTCTTTTTCTTCTGTCTTACCCTCTTTCTTCTTTTGCCCCACTTCTTCCAAATGTGATATCATCAAGGGGCCATCTCTAGGGCCATTTCCGCGTGGGGCGAAGGAATCGCCCCGTGCCGGTACTTACCAGACCTCTTGGCTCCACGCTTGGGTCCAGGCTGGTCCGGAACAGTGCGTGGCTGCCGCTCTGCACTGCTCCAGGGATGAAAATGGCGACTTCTGGTTGGTCGAGGCTCTCCACCAACTGCTGAAGCTCACCAGCCTAAAGCCTGCCTCCAGCAGATTGCAGGCTCGCACTGGTGTGAGCCTGCAAATCTACACCAGAGCGCGGGCATGGAGTGGCATGCTCCGTGCTTTTGAAATACCTGCTTCAAGCGGTCTTTCAAAAGCACGCTGGACAACCACTTCGGGTCATTCCAGAGCGGGCTGGGGTGTGGAACTACACTAGGTAGCCCCGACCCAGTCCACTCCCAGGTGCAGACGTCCTCCCAGACGTCCCTCCCAGAAGGGAATTATAGCATCTTCTCTTCCTCAGCACCCTCTTGAATAATACGAGATGGGAAACGCACAAGCTTTCTAAAGTTGATTTCAGGCTTCAACACTGATTTTGTAATTTCCACTTGTTTTAGCATCTCCTATGTCAATTTATGTTATTCAGGTGGGACCAAAGTTTCCAGTGAGATTTCTTCAGGGGCAAGGGTGCTGCTGAAGGGGAGAGAGAGAGGAAAGAAGCTTCTTCATGAGTATATCATTAATTTTCCTTATCTTGGGATCTGAACCATTATTCATCCCATGGAAACAGCATAGAAGGAGGTAACCCATAAGACTTAAAATGGTCTTTACCTATGTCAGTTCCTAGTAGAGGCAAAAACAAGTTTTGCAGCAGCTGAATTTCATTGGCGTAAAAAAATTACAAAAATAATTAAGAAAATTTATGGTGTCACTATCAGCAGCAAAAAGGGATAACACACTGTTGTGGGTGCTTGCTTAAGATTAGAATAATTTCTCTTTGGTTATGGAGCCTGTTTGTGCCAGAATCCATTAAAGGCTCAATTTGTCTTAGCTAATATGCCCATTCTTATGTTAATGTTGTGAAACCTATCTTCATTTCTCATTTCTAATACTGAATTTCTTTTGTCTTTTAGTTTTTAGCGGGTTCCGTTTTTTAGTAGTTAGAGCAGCTGTGTAAAGGAAATGGCTTTCTTTTTAATAACAGTAATTTTTAATAACAACTTTTAGGGATGGTTAAATTTCTACCTAATTCATTTTGTTGAATAAGAAAACATGTGATACTATGGCATATTAATAAGAACAAAAGATCAAATGCAACTGAAGTTCTGCATGGCTGAGACAGCCATTTTTAAACCCAGCGAATACCATTGCTTCTGAAGAAAGATGTCTTTAATGCTACTTATTTAGCTGCCATGAGACTGTGGACTGAATATCTCGATTCAAATGCATGTATTATTTCATACATAAAATAGCACCAATTAGTTTGCTTGTTTGTTTGCTGGCATATCCTGCCTTTTCTGCCAGATGCTCAAGGAAGTGTACATGATTCTGTTCCTCATTTTTATCATCATAAAAGCTCTATGGGTAGGTCAGTCTCAAGGTCACTCAGTGATTTTGTCCTCCCACTGGAAAGATGATACTGGACAACAGTAAAGGGTAGTCAAAGCCTTAACTTTGTTGGGTACTACAATCTGCAACACAGCAGCAACATGGAAATGTGATGATATACTGGAGCTGAAAGATGTGCTGAACCAAACCTCTTTGAGAAGATTCAGCCTGGCTCAGAGTTCAGAATATGCAGGCTTCTTGGTTCATTGTCACCTGTTGTCCTGGTAAGGGGAACATAGGACCTCAAGTGGGCACTCGTTAGCATTCCTAAAGTAAGAAGAAGAATGGGCAGGGTTCACCTCATTTCCCCCCGGCAATGTCAATTATGTGGGTTGTGGCCCTTCACAAGCTGGTGTGTCAGGAAATCACAGGACAGTATGTTACTTACCTGAGTGCCAGCATCCAGCCACTTGTGCCAGAAAAAGCAGCCGGTTAGCCAATCCAAACCTAAATGAACATCCACATCATAAATAGAGTATAAATAAAAAGAGCAAGAAAAAAATGCCCAAAAGTAAATCAAGGCACACAAACATACACACACACAAAAGCTTATCAAGCCCCTAGGTAACTGGAGAAGTATGTGGTGATCCAGAAAGGCTTAACCTTAAATAGACAGGTAATGCCCTAGCACAGTTGAGATTATATCGCAAAATAGTTTCCAGCATCCTTCTTTCACACAAAGGTTGCAGGGGAGGGGAAATCCATCCCCAGCTTATTACTTGGTGAGTGGAGCTATACCTGGATCTCTCTCTCATTCTAGCTCAACCCAGGTAGCAATCACTAATGTACTAATGACTTGTATGAGTCACTCACATTTTTGCCCAAAGAAGACAACAGAACTGGATTGCAATGAAATGCAATTAAATTCAAAACACTTGCTTCATTAGGTTTTGAGATTTGATCTGACAATTAAAATATATCTCATACCCAGCATTAATCATTAGATTGTAATGATAGTAGGCACACTAGTAATGACAGCCCTATCTCATTCTTGAATATAAATGATGATTTGTAATGTAGAATGTTTAATTTTAAAGAAATGCTAGAGGTCTTTCCATCTCAATTCACTTGTTACTGAATTTTGTAGCAGTTCATCTTTTTCTTTTCCAATAAGAATTCATTTCAGTTTTCAAGATCTTTCATGTTCAGGATGCAAACAATTGAAGACATAAAACAAACCAAACATGGGAGAAACAGAAACAGATTCTCCTGTCAAGCCCAGAGATATGAGTGCGCAGCAATTCAAAAGTCAGCTTAGGATTCGTGTGAATGCAACAATCTTGAAATTAAAGTTTTCACCTCTTCTTTTGACATATTTTGTATATTCCTCATCTTTAACAACTCTGTGGTAGGTAAATGTTATATCGATTTCTTCATGCTAAAAGTAGCTGAACTTAGCAAATATAAGTAGGTGAAAATTTTGTCTCAGCCCTCTACATTTGCAGGTTTGACTTTCACAAATTTGATTTTTTGAGAGTTTGTTCAATCGCTGCCCCTCTTAGTGCTTCTTTTCTAAGGAAACCTTCTCTCTCAGTGGCTGTGATCAGGTTATACAGCCCTTTAAAAACCTACCTTTGTCCCTCCTCCACCACCACCTCAGCACCTCCCTGGCCATCCAAGGACAGATTGTACCCCAATTTCTCAGCATCACAAACCCTCTTTTGATGCCATCCCACAACCAAGGGAGCAGATGGACAAGAGAGAAGAAGTATAAGGCCACCATGCCAACCCACCCCTTTCCTTCTCCTTTCCCTGGCCTAGGCCATTTCCACACAGGATGAGGGAATCACCCTGCACTACTACTTACCGGATCTTCTGGCGGTCCAGTCCAGTCCAGGGTGAGGAGGAGCAAGGTGTGGTTGTTGATCCGCACTGCTCCAGTGTCCAAAATGGTGGCTTCCGGTTGGTCGTGGGTCTCGACCAACCGGTGAAGCTTGCCAGCCTAAAGTCCACCCTCGGCAGATCGCAGGCTTGCATTGGTGCGAGCCTGCAAATCTGCACAAGGGAACAGGCTCACAGTGGCGCGCTCCGTGCTTTTGAAAGACCGGAAAAATCAGGTCTTTCAAAAGCACGCTGGAGGACCACTTGGGGTCATTCCAGAGCAGACTGAGGTGCGGATCTATGGTAAGTAGTCTGAACCCAGTCCGCTCCAAGGTGCAGACATCCTCCGTGGAGGACGCACTGCACCGTTTTAAATACCCCATATGGAAATGGCCCTAGATTTCACCCTGGATGCCTGTTCTCCCCATCATGCCTTGACCCTCTTCTCACAGGCACATACACATACATTTTGATACTTGTGATTTCCCCCACTTTGCAGGGGTTCTGCGCCTCTAACCCTAGTGAATGTGAAAGGGTGACTATACCTAATTTATATTCTTCTTTTCCCCTGAAGTGGGTCCCAAACCAGTTTATAATATAAGTTAAAACAAAGCAGATAAAACAATATGTACTACGCAAGTGGTTTTTTAAAAAATTACACATTCCATACAATTGAATCATTAATTTACATAATTAAAATATGTTGCAATAAAAACTGAACAAAATTTAAAATGAGAAATAGTCGATATTTAAGATGTGGGGGAAAAGTGAGACTGACCTATTATTCTAGTCCTAGGCTCTAGTGTGCACATAGACTAAGCAGGGGCTGTTCACTGTTTCCTTATGGAGCTTTTTGGCCATATCAGGATCTGAAAATGCACACTAATGGACTGACTCAAAATTAAATACTAAGCAATAAATAACTTTATATAAGGGTAAGAAGGAAGAAGAAACCAACAGAACAATTATGCATAATGGATAAATGATTTTGATAATGAAAAATCACTTGATATCTTACTGATTAATTCAGGGGAATCATTAGCAGATGAATTAACATTTGAGATATCCATTATATAAACAGTTCTCTTGTAGAATTCTTTTTTTTTTTTTAAAGAAAGTAAGAATTTTATAGATTAAAAAAAAGATATTTTATCCTGGTCTTTGGGTAGAAAGTTTCCCACAGCTGCTTGCATATAAAAAAGATTATAGTGAGCTCAGGCTCAGTCTTAAAAGACATGACACCAAAAGAAAAAAGGCAGATAAGATGTGTGAAGTCAGTCCATGGGAAAAGTGGGATCTTTCTCAGATTTGAAGAAATGGTACATCTCTCTTATTCTTTACCTTTCTGTAATTATTAAGCAGGACAACTCCTTCTAGCCTTTCCATACTTCATTGTTATAGTGCTATTATTCCATTTTCAACATGGAATTCTGAGGTCTGTAGTTTACTGAGGCCAAAGAGCTCTCCGGCTGAGAATTCTAAAGGCCCTCCCTAAACTGCAAATCTCAGGATCCCATAGGATATTGAGAGTGGAATAATAGCACTATAACAGTGTAGGAGGAAAATGCCCTTAGAATCAATTGGATTAGGGGAGAATCAAGATGGCGGATCATGAGGCAGCTTAGTGACAACGTAGGTCACTAAACTATCACCCAGCAAGGAATAGCCGGTTCAGTGAAAAAATCTAGGAACCGGCCCATAACCACCACCCCCGATAAAGGGGGTTCAGAGGGGGCTCGAAGGGGACCTGAGTAAGCTATCGTTCTTCAAGAGCTAACAAAAGTTGGCTTGGAGAAGACGAGAGGGGTCGAAGAGCAGCCACGTTCACGCTGAGGTAGCCAATTGATGAGAAGCAAGAAATTAATTTTTTAAAACTGTAAAGGTAATATTCAGACCCAAAGAAAAGACGATCTAGACTTTGATTTTAGTTGTGGAGTGTGGATAACACAGGGAAATGAAAAGAAAAGAACAGTAGGAACGGAACGGAAGACATAAGCGGAGAAAAGTAGGGACGAAAGAACATAAGTTGGTGGAAGGTAACAGCGGTTTAGATTAAAGAGATGGGGGAAGGGCAGCAGAGATGAGCAGAGGCTGAATAGAAGAAGAAAGCTTCAACATAAAGCTAAATATACAAAGTAAAACGGGACTAAAAAATAGAAATAGAAGAAATAGAAGGAGGACTGAGATTCTTGGTGGTTGAGTTTCCAACAATTTTCCAACTTATGAGACAATATGACGAGGAATAAAAGACTCAAAAAATAAACTTTAAAATTGTACAGCACAAACTTAAAATTGGCATTGTGACTTAACTACTTCGACATGGGGGAAATTTAAGCTAAGTTAAGTAATGTTTCAATGAGAAGCTCTTCCCCTTTTCGGAAGAACAATAGCGCGCTAGAAGACTAGGATAAAACTTAACAAACTCATATTTTATTTTATTTATTTTATTTTTATTTTATGAATTATTTATGAATTTCTATGTTCTATGTTTCTATGTTATATTAATTTATAAGAAGGAGCTTCTGCTGAACAATTAATTGTAGGCTGTAGTAGTGATTGAAATTGATTGAATAGATTAACCATTAACTGTATTTAGAAAATTGATATAATTCATTGAAAATACTTCTGTGGTACTATGAATTTTTAAGAAGGAGATTCTATTGAATAATTAATTATATGCTGAACGTATTATTTGAATAGATTGATTAGAATACAGATTCATATATAGAACAAGGATATATAATATCAGTTTAGCGAAGGTATAAATTTACTTGTTACATTTATATACTTATCTATACTTACTTATATTTATTATAATATACTATATTTATATTATATTTATATGTATCTAGTTTAATGTAAGAATTCTTTGTTATTTAAGGACAATTGTAACCTTTCATTTACTACTGACTGGTATAAAAACTGACTGATATTAATAGATATAGATATTAATGATATTAATAGATAATAGAAGTTAGTAATATTTAATACTTAATATTTAATGTAATATTTAAGATATTTACGATATATAAGACAGATATGATCTTACATTTACATGATGGACCCTCGAACCAGGAAAGGAGCAGCTAATGTAGCAGCAGCTGCAAGCACTGCCACAACATCAACAAGAAAAACATCAATAGATTTATCATCACAATCTAATGAATTACTAACACAGATTATGGAAGAGTTTAGAAATTTCGAAGAAGAGATAAGACAAGATCTAAAAGAAATTAGGTCTGAGATGCATTTAGATATGAAGCAGGAATTGAATAAAATTGGAAAGAAGTTGGATAACATAACTAAAGATGTAACTACTTTAAAGGGAGAAAGTAAAGCTTTGAAAGAACAAACAAGAAAAGTTGAAGACACGATTGAGACACTCAGAAAGGAACAAGAAGAAGAGAAATTCCAGATAGATATGCAAGAAATTACATATCAGGAGAGATGCCTTAAACGGAGAGGATTACAGGATTCTACTTCTGAAAATTTGTATAGAAAATTGATACCTGTTTTGGCAGAATATATTGAATCACCAGAGGAAAAGATAGAAGGGGTAATATATCAGATATTTAGAACATCATCTAGAACAGCAAGAGAAAGGAAACTACCATGGGATATTGTTATTTGCTTTACGAGAATAATGATTAAGGAGCAAATATTGCAAATGAGTTATGAGAAAAAACTAACGGTGGATGATACAGAATTAAAAATATTTAAAGATATCTCTTATCAGATTCTAAGAAAACGTCAGGAATATAAATCTTTGGCAAATTTTTTACTGAAAAATAAAATTAGTTACAGATGGGGGAAAAAAGTAACCCAAAGTTGTTATTGTAATCTAAAAGGTTAAATTAAGATACTTTTAGTCCCTTATTTCTAAGCCCTGAATATTAATATATGTATGAGTGAATCACATTTTAATGCCACCTCATAAGCAAAGTTCTCTGAACAGCTTACAGCAAACCACTGGGGAGGGGGAAGAATACAATAAATTAACCTGAATACTAGTAAAATACAAAATAGTAAGTTGCATAAAATATCATAAAGAAATGAAACTCATAATATCCCAAAACACATAAGTGATGAGTTGCCATTCAGCAACTGATTCAATGGGTCTGCTCAAATTAGCACCAGCAACTAGAATTGCCTTCCTGAACATTTGCAGACTGCTCCTTCCTCTGTTATTTTTAAACTTCAGTTAAAAACCTTCTCACTTCTCATTTTAAAAAGCTTTTGGAATTTCCCTTAATGTTGTTTTATAAGTTTGTATAGTTTGATTATATGTACTTGTCTGTTTGTTTTATATTATATTGTACTTTTGGTATTTTATCTGGATAATTTGTTGTACAATTGAATGTTTGTGTTTTATTAAAAAAAAAAAAAAAAGAATAAATTGGATTATAGTGTCATTCACTTATTGAAAATAAATTCTTTTGAGACAAATGGGACTCCTTGATAAATAAAAATCTTCAGTATAGCAATAAAGCAAGTAATAAATCCAATGTATTTATTTTCTGTTCTCATTTGCAAGTGTGAAATGAATAGGTAAGGTGGGACTCCAGTATTTATTACAACTCCTGTATCAGATAATTAATTAGAAAGGAATGAAGTCCTGCGAGAAAAGTAGGATATAAATAAAATAAAACTATAACAAAACAAAATGCAATTAATATCAAACTGAGATCAACAGGAGGCCTATTGCCTATGGTAGAAGACAGATTGTGTGTTATTGGGTGTATCTCTACTTCTTATTTATCTTCCTCCTCTATACTCCTAAAAAAAGACTTAATCTTATGATTAATAAACAATAGTCACTTCAGAAATTATGATAGGCTTATTTCAGTCTATGATCACATTATGCCATTTCTATATGAGGAAGCTAACAACTGGTATCCATTCTTCCATTCTTTTCAGTCTTCCCTTTAATTAGTTGAGATAATGTGTCAAATTCTTTCATATCAAGTATTTTAATGAGCCATAGTTTTAAATTTGGAACATCTGGGTTTTCCCATGATTTCGCCAATACTATTCTGGTTGCGGAGATCATATACAACAGAACTCTCCTGAAGATCTTTAGTAATGTTTAGTAAGACTTCTGGTTTTAGAGGAAGCTTAAAAGACCAAGATATAATATCATCATCATCATCAGTGTCATCAGCATTATCATTGTCACCATCACCATTTGCCTATTAGATAGAATCATAGAATCATAGAGTTGGAAGAGACCCTAGGGGCCATCAAGTCCAACCCCCCACTATGCAGGAACACACATCAAAGTGTTACCCTGTATGCTGGGGGTCCCGGGAGGGGCGCCCAAATTACCAAATAAAAACACAAGATGGGGAAAATTAGACTCGAGCACTCTCTTAAGCTAACGAGAGGCAGGGTAACTTTAGCTGGGATCTTTTAACCCTATGCCTACAGCATCAGGTCAGAGAGTGGTTAGACAAGTTCTATAGCAACAAATAATATCTTTATTGGAAACAAACAACACAAAAGACACGACATACACTAACTAACTGAGAAATGGAAATGGAGAGTTTCGGGGGAATGGATAATATGACACCTGTTCACATAGTCCTGGAGAGAAGAGGAACTTGAGGGGAAGAAAGCTCAGTGTGGTTCGCTGAGGGGACAGCTTCCCTGGACAGAGCGGCAGCAAGGCTGGATGGAAGTCCAAAGCAATACAAGCAATCCAAGCAGTCCAGACTCAGTTATTGGGAACTGAGGGGAAAGTGTCACTGGACAGAGCAGCAGCAAGGCTAGATGGAAGTCCAAGGCGATCCGAGGAAGGCTCGGAATTGGGGACCTTTTATAGGGTGGATTTTACCTACAGGCCATGCCATGCTCGGTGAGAACAAAGGAAATTTAGAGTGGGACAAAGGCATCAGAAAAGGTCAGGCTTTACATGATGAGCTTAGCACTGGATGACAATAGTATGGCCAGTATGCAAATAGTCCAACATAAAGGAATGGCTTGGCACTCGGTCGGGTGTCTTCGTGTAAAGTCGCGCTGAGCAAGGCGGTTTGCAAGAAGGAGTGGTCCCTAAAGCATCGGAGAGGCATTAAGTTGCCTGCCTAAAGGAGGTTTGGAATGCACAACCATTAACGGCCGCACCTATTACGTGCTTGTCTGGTGGCCCTTGCAAACATGTGGAGTAGGGTGGCAGAGAAAGGTCAAATAGAGGCCAAATTATTTGTTATCAAGAGATATCTAGTGCTCTCACCAGACATAGCATAACCATGGTAACAAAAGCACTCCCAACAGATGTCCATCCAGCCTGTGTTTAAAAACCTCCAAAGAAGGAAATTCTACCACACTCCAAGGCAGTATATTCCACTGCCGAATGGCACTGACTGTCAGGAAGTCCTTCCCGAGGTTCAGGTGGAATCTTTTTTCCTGTAGCTTGAATCCATTGATCCTCGTCCTGGTTTCTGGAGCAGTGGTAAACAAGCCTGTTCCTTTTTCAATATGACAGTCTTTCAAACATTTGAACATGGCTATCATGTCCCCTCTTAACCTTCTTTTCTGCAGACTAAACATACCCAGCTTGCTAAGATGCTTCTCTTAGGGCATGGCTTCCAGACCCTCCATCATTTTGGTCGCCCTGCTCTGGACATGTTCTAGTTTGTCAATATCAATCAATATTGATTCTGTGGATGGTCACTTGTCTTAAATTGGTGATGCTTAGGAGTGTGCTTATTTAAATTATTAATCCCTGTAGGACAGAACAAATAATTTAATCAATTTTCTCCCCACTGTGGGAAGATATTTGAAACTTTTTCAGTTTTTGAAGATGTTCAAAAATATGGTGGATAGGATATCTCCTTCATGATTCACCTTTTCCTTCACCTCATGACGTGGCAATGTAGTGGCCAGGATGACAATGTGAGTGGAAGCCAAGGTTCATAACCAGCTATGTTCCAATAACTGACTGACAATGATGATGTCATCTTTCATGACCTCTGGACGAGCCCCAGGTTATCCCAAAGGATGCCTTCATCATTGTACACTAGATATTGGAACATAGCCAGTGACAATCCTTGGCTGCCCCTCACTTTCTGTTCAGCCACTATCTGGCCATGTTGAGGAGGAAGAAAAGGGTGACTCTGGGCTGAAGGGTAGAAGTAGTCCTCCAAGTCATTGAGCAAACTGGAGGAGATGAATGGAAGGTTTCGAGATGGTTCTCCTTGTTGTGTTTTCAAGATACTCAAGATCCCCCCTTTTTATGTCTTTCTCCTCAAATCTCTGAATGTTCTTTCTATCTGTACTGGTAACCCTCAGCAACAATTAACCTATTGCAAAGCTTTCCCTGTTGTCCTCAGGTCCTTCCTGAACAACATTTCTTGCCTTTTTCTTTGCTTCTGTCTCATAATCCAAGCAGTAATCCATATTCTGAGTGCTTTTGCATCTTCACCATGTTTTACCAGTGCTTACACGTGAATGATTAACGACAGTGGGAAGAGATGATAGAAATGCACTTACAAAAACAAAAGCTGAGGGAAATTGTATTTTATTAGTTCTGGAATTCAGAAATTATGGGTACATCCAGACTAACTGAAAAGTCACAGATTTTGTTCCAGTTGTTCCCACTTTTATATTGGGTAAAAATAAACCAAGCTGAGGAGCTGGTATAAAAAGTATCTGAGCATATCAGAAGGTAATAGAAAATATTCTAGGATAAACAAATGTCCATGGTCCTCCAAACTAAAATTTGAAAGAACAGGAATAAAAATATGTGTCTTCTAGATCTTTGTAAATAAATCTAGATGCACCCTAAATTAGTAAAACTAGAATTCAAGAGAGAAATGCAAGGCAAAAGAAAGTCTAAGAACAATAAAAGAACTGAATGGGAACAGTTTCTTAACTGACCCATAACAATACATCATCCAAAAGCAAGGAGATTTCATGCTTTGAAAGCAAACATTCCTTGTCTGCTCAACCTGATACCATCTAACCAAGCAACCAGAGCAGTTGGATGAGCAAAAAAGTACCATCTGCTTTAAAACTGTAGAATTAGATTGGTGTAGGAGACCAATAGCAACACAACATGGCAACACTGTATGTGTACATGTGCACAGGGAGAGGGCAAATCCATCAGTCTGCAAAGTTTTTCCCCATACTGGTGGATAATCTGTAACTTCAAGAACTGCTGATAGGGGATCTTACACAAGTGGAAAGTAAGTTATTCTGTTCAATTGAGCTGAATCACTACTAAGTTTAGAGTCTCCTGAATTGTACAATGAAACTGTAGTCCTTCCTGCATATATTTACATCAGATTGAATCTTATTGAATTAAGTAGGACTTACCTTCATGATTGCATGCATAGCATTGGGCTGCAAAACACCCAGAGGAATTTTGCCAAAATCTAACTAGGTATCTTTCAAGTAGGCTTACATTTGATGGTTTAGCTCATTTTAGAGATATAGTACTTCCACTTCTCTCTCTCTCTCTCTCTATATATATATATATATGTATAATATATTTCTTTATGTGTGTGTGCGTGTGTGTGTGATTTTTACCAACAAAAAAACGTCTGGTAAAAATCATTTTAAAACTTTCATAGAAATACTGTCAGTGTGTTTAAACTGCAACTATTATCAAAGTTTTCTTCATTTTTTTTTCCATTCTATTTCTAGTCCTGTGTTTGATTTTAGGGTGACATAGAAATTGTATTTCAGAAATGAATAATGCAGTCAGCTTTAAATAAATTGTGAAATATGCGGCTTTTTAAGCCACTTATTATCCAAGTTCAAGTGAATATTTATGTATCTTTTTTTATTCGAGAAGCACATTTCATATTCCATTTCAGAGTTTAGCTTGATGTTGGGTCTTCTCTGTCAGTGAATGATGTTGATAGTGTCTATTATCTTTCTTCACTTTCCATTTTCTTTCCTTGAAGTCTATTTCTGTAAAACTACTGTAGCAAGAATTTTGGCATTTAGATAATGGAACTCATATATAAGAGATCAACTTCTACAACCCCAGTCCCGAAGATATATGTGGCACTTAAAATGTATAGAAAAATCAGGGCTGAAACAAGCCCTCAACATCCCTGAGCCAAGCCTGCTCAACCCAACACACTGGAAACTGAATCTGTCAATCACAAGGTATTTTAGTAACACCCAGTGTCTATAATGTCTTTCCAAAACATTGTGGAAAATTTAAATGATTTCAGATCATTGTAGGTAACCTAATGGCACGTGCATGAAGCTACTGCCCACCACCAGCCATAAAGCTTAAGGGGGAATGTTTGTTAGGAACATTTCCCCCGTGTAGTACTCTTGCTTTGCCTTATTTCACATTCCTTTTATCTCCTTGTTCACTTTAAAACAAAGAAATAAATCCATCACTCTGGAGTTGACTTCAGGAAGAGATAACCTTCTACACATGCTTAGAAGTGGTGCATTGACTATTTGTTCAACTGATTAAAGGATGAATAAACAATCTGTAACAAGCACTGATGATTCCTGAACTTGACCTTGTAAAAATGCTCTGTCGGGCATTGAGGATGGGTTTAATATTAAATCAAAGCTTACTTAAGTGGGTGGAATTGATGCTACAGGGAAACTCTTCAAGAAGTGTGATTGGAATAGATTCCTTTAACTGAAGTAATATTTTGCTTTGTGAAAGATGTGCTCTTGGCATTTGTTGCTTTCATTCTGGGTTCTTATTTAGCTGTTCAGCCGCAAGAGCAGTGCCCAAGTAATTTTAAAAGTCTGGTGAAAGTGTTCGGATGGAAGGAAATGAAGGCTCCCTGCTGAAGCAATTTATTTTTCACCTGAAAAATGAGGCAAGAAACCTCTTCAAAATATGCCTAAAAACTGTTCATTATTACTTAGGTTAGGATCTTTATTCTAAGCCCTAAGCCATATAGCTAATCCTTTTGCAAATTGTATTTAAGGTGGTTTTTACAAACTGATAATGACATTAGTTTTGTAAAGAGGGTAATCAGATACTTGAGGTTGTATATAAACATATTTCTCCCTTTTGATAGCCCATTTACTTTCATTATGAAATACCTCATTTTTTTCTTTAGCCATCTGCAAAACTTATTTTTCATTGTTATCCATTTTTGCCACTGTTGTTGTTTTCTTGTATTAGCTTTGCCACTAACATTAGTATCAATGCAGATTTTAAGTAAAAAGCTGTTAACATGCCCTGAAAAGATGCAGGTAAAATAAAATAAAATATTTTATTTTGATGGAATCCTGGGCAAAGTGCCATCCAATCTTCTCCAAAATTAAGTTCATGAGAAGGCAAAAGAGTGAACAGTCCACAGCAGAATGGGCAACAGTAGGCAGGAATATTCTCTTTGCCCAGTACTGAAGCCAAAAGGCACCAAACAAGGTGCCTGCCTTAGACACTTGCTTTTGTTGTTGTTGTTGTTGTTGTTGTTGTTGTTGTGGGGCCTTCAAGTCATTTCTGACTTATGGTGACCCTCACGTGAAGCCATTATAGAGTTTTCTGGGGCTGAGACTATGTGACACACCCAAGGTCACACAATTGGTGTTCATGGCTGAGCAGGGAATTTAGCCCTAGTCTCCAGAGTCATAGCCCAATGCTCAAACCATTTCATCATATTCTCTGCAGCCTTAGACACTACGATATTCATTTCTTGAAAATGTCTGGTGGACTCAACATAGTATACTCTGAGAGCAAAGCCTCGGTTGGGGGTGGGGCAAGTATAGGTGACATGGAATGTAATTGCATTAATTAGTGCTGGTTTTCTCAACCCCAAGCACTTAGAAAAAATACTTTCCATCTCTACTCTATATCTCTAAAAATCACTTCCAGAGAAATAGAGGACAAGATAATGGCCCTTCACAGGGTCAGTGAAGTCGAATGGCCTTGGCATTTTTGATAGCATCATTGTGATAAAAGTAATTCTTTCTATGTAACTCTAACCCAATAAAAGTAATGCTTACTATGTAACTCTAGCCCAGGCCCATCTCTAGCTTTGGGTAATAGCTCAGGATCACTATGATCTTATGAGACTGTGGGTTCTTTCACACATGTCTGTCAAGGATATGGAAGTTATTGTGGCCAAACACTATCTGTTGTGCTCCATGAAATTTCTTTCCTAGACATGCCCACCAAATCCAAACAGTATCCTATTGTTTCATGTTGAATTTTTCTTGTATATTCATATCCTGTATTTTTATTTTCTTTTGGCATGTAACAGCCAATAAACTTCTATAGATCATGATGGCTGCACTGAGTAACCAAAAAGAAAGAAGGTTAAAAAAAGAAAGATTATGATCTAAGCATTCTAAATTGGATTTTGTTTACTAGGCTCTTCCTCTTGGGTATACAACTGTTAACTTATATTTTTATTAAATACCAGAATGAGAAATTATCTTTGAAGAAAACAAAATCTGCCCCATCATAGGAACCATTCTGATCACCCAAACAACAGTGATTTTTCAATAAATAATTAAATGCTCACCAAATGAAATAAATGTGTAATTAACAGTGCTGTACCAGACTGATTGTTTTAATATATACACATGCTAGGAGCCCATAAAACATTTCATCGTTGGAGTCTATGAAACATTTTCCCTATGAACTTGTCTGTTAGACATATGAAAATGCCCTTGTTCTGAGCCATATGCCTTTTATCTACCATTTTTGCAATTATTCATAATTATATGTATTAAAATAATGTAAATATTGTTGTTATGAAGTAAAATTCTACTGTCCCATTGAAACTGAACACTTGCACTTTAGATGAATGTCCACAAGGCAAACACTCAAAGTTTGTGAGGGAATTTTCCACAGTAACTTCCAAGGTAGTTAGTGTTTCAGTGAGAGAATAGCTGCCATATTTTACACGAATGCTAATTGCAAAAACAAGTGTGACCTTCTTTAGAGTCTGCAGAGTTTATTGGTCATGTTTATCAGAATTATTACTGTGTGACACAAATCTCCTCATTAAAAATATTTTGTGTTCCTTCCTGAACTCATTACAATAGATCCTTCTACTATAGCAACTGGAGCTCGAGGCGAAACTACGCAATGCATGTACTGTGAAGGGGAAAAAATCATTTTCCTTTAAACCCATCTGCTACATGAATAAGTTAAATAGTCAAATAACCTGAACTGTATGAGTCCACTTCCTGTCTCATTTAGTTCTTCCTTTCTGCAATAGATTTGGAAAAATAAATTAATTCTCAGTTGGACAAAAATAATACTGCCAACATTTATTGCATTCACTCCAGAGACATGTCATGGGTAAAATGCAGATAAAGTGGACTATGGAGTAATATGATTTCCATTTGCTTACCCAAAGTGCAGGAAATATATTTGCTTTAGTAAGAAGTCTTTCATATCTATTACCCTGGGTTCATGTTGCAGTCTTGACAATGTCAAGGTTCAGTGGATCTTAGTCAGGACAAAAGTTCAAAAGATTCAGTTCAAAATAATGTAAAAATTAAGCCAAGACATTGTCATTGGCATTTAAAATGACACAATTTAAACCCTAAGAGAATCCTAAATAGCATGATGTAGCCAATAAAAGCTACAGTAAAGGGCACTTCATAGTGCACAAACATGGAAATAGACTATTTTTGAAAAGATCTGTTATTCCCACAAACCCATTGTCTTTCTCAGAGGGGTAGGCATCATATTTGGGAGCATATTTTCAAAGAAATTGTATATTTTGGAGCTCCCAACAATTCTGTTAGTTTAATATCTTTCTTTAACCACAGAGCATAGCTATTGTTGTGAGCTTCCTCAACCATATGAGTATTTTCCAATTGTGCATATATAGGTTCATACCTACAGGGTAGTCTTTCAGGTACTGCACAAATGCCTCATTCTGTTGTTCTTATCTATAGTCCTGTTGAAATATTCAGCATCTATGGTTAATGAATGCATGAAGGATGAATGTTTCAATATGGAGATATGAAAGAATATGCTGGCTAGCTCAGCTGTGCTCACTTTCTTCTGCATTGGTGCAATGTCTACAGTCACGTTGTTGAAACTGATGTGATGCTTGTGAGCTTTTGTTCTGCCTGATATCACACACAAGAAATGTTTCCTAGTTTCTACAAAAAGAATAACTCTACATGGACCCGCACCCCACCCCAGCCCAGAAGGCCAGAATACAGAACTGGACTTTTATAGAGAATAGTTTTGTCATTGTGCCCAAACTGAGGCAATCCACAGAGATATAATTTCTCACACAATCTCAGCTGTGTAGAATGAGATGCCATCCACAATCTCAGAAACAGTTGCAATACAACAGACCAACAAAGGAGGAGATGTGGACATCGTGAACAAGTCAGACTACATACAGGAACCTGAAAGGCAACTATCCAACAACGCATTTATAGAATCTACTCTAAAGATCTCAGAGATGACTATCAAAAGGAGCTAACCAAATTGCTCAGAGAATTCTCCACTGATGTAAGAACCAAATTTGAATAGAAACACCCCAGTATCCTAAACAAGGCATCATTTTCTATGTACTACCCAAATATACAAACAAAGCAATCCAGGAAGGCCCATTGTTTTAAGCTTCACAACCCTTACTGTCGTAGCACCTGGATACATAGACACAATTCTCAGATATATGCCACCAAAACACCAAGCTGTAAGAAAGATAAACTGATTTCCTGAGAAAAGCCTATCCACAATCTTCCAGAATACACTGTCAATATGGATATGGAATCCCTATGCACCAACATCCCACACAAAGATGAGTTACAAGCCACCAATAATAATATCCTGAATGAGGCTACAGAACACCTAGCCACCAAACCCTTTCACTTTGTACTCACTTATAGCCATTTCACCTATGAGAATAGCATATCTCTCTAAGTCATTGACTTTGCTATAGGCACATAATACCACAACATGGAAAAATCTTCATCTCTGACCTGAAACAATGCTTCCTCAGCATGTATAACCCAGAAACCTATTTTCTATCTCAGATATAGTGACAACATCTTTATAATTTGGACACATGGAAAGAAATCACTTGAGAAGTTTTACCAGGATTTCAGCAACTTCCACCCTACCATTAACCTGAGCCTGGAGCAATCCAAATAACAAATTCATTTTCTTGACACCACTGTGCTACTGCACAATGGACTTCTAAGCACCATGCTGTATTAAAAACCTTCTGCTTGCTGCAGATGCTTACATATCTCCAGCATCCACCTGGGTCACACTGCCAAATCTGTTGTTTATAGCCAAGCCTGCCAATATAACCATGTCTTCTCAAGCCTAAAAAAATAAAACCAAAACAAAAAGAGGGAGAGAGAAAAAGAGAGACTCAGAACTTTTGGATTTACAACAAATATTTATTAAACTACAATACTCATCTAAGGAGGTGAAAATTAACATCAACTAGGCATGACTTGTGCCCAGGATCAGGCCAAAACCAGAAAAAGACAGAACATTTCTAGTTGTCTCCTACAGCCCACAAATGAGAACACTCAAATATCAACTCCCTAACCAATTCCAGAAAATCGCACAACCCTCTCGCAAGCACTAGTAGGCGGGCCTTTACTGGTTTACAGAGTGCCTCCAAATTTAAAACTACTCACAACAAGATACATAACATAGACAGGGACAAGGACCCTGTCACGAACCCAGGTGCCAACTCTGTCCTCACATCTATTCTGGAAGCAATATTACAGGGCCCAGCTATATTCCCCACAATGCCAGGGGTGCATTTACTTGTTCTTCTTCCAGTGTCAGCAATTCCTCTCTATACTCTACATTGGATAAAAAGGGAAATGTCTATACAAGAAGATAAATGGACACAAATCTTACATTAGAAATGACAAAACCTCAAAACCAGGTGCACAACATTTCAACCTTCTTGGACATACAGTATGGAATTTACAGGAATAAAGAATGAAGAAATTACAAAGGAAGACTAGAACAAGAAACAACTTAATTGAATGATATTCACAAATTCCAATCTATTAGTAGAGGTATGAAGGAAGATAATGGTTTGATGGCACACTTCATATGTCCTCCCTACCGCACATATAACAAAAACAATGTCTTCAGAGAAGGTTTGGACTGCAAGGGAACTGACTTGGTAACCAGATGTATTGTGTTCACATAGTAATATGAACTGACCATTCTAAAGATCTTATGCAACCCTTTGAAGATTTAAGATGAGGGTTACAGTTTGCATCTTTCAGGATACTATTACATTGTAGGTCACTCCCACAGCTGTATAAATATGCTTAATAATGTATGGCTTTAATAACATTCTGTATTGCAGCTGAAGAAGTGGACTGATATCCATGAAAGCTCATGCTAAAATAAAAATCTGCTAGCCTTAGAGGTGCTGCTAGATCCCCTTTTTTTTCCTTCCCCGCCCTTTCTCCTAACACAGCTAATTCTTTGCAAAGAATTCATATCTAGATCTGAGAAAAAAACTGCAATTTTGATAAGGTCTAACGAAGGCATGTTGACTACATGTATTATATATTATTATATTAAGCATTAATCGTGCTGTTGCAGATAGTTCAAATTGTTTGATACTATTTAAAATAGTAGTTTCATTGCCTATCCTTTGTCCTGGAATCTTTTGATATACCACAGGATATAAATATTTCACTAAAAATGATTGATAGAGAGAGAAAGAGAGAGAGAGATGAATGACAATAATATTTTACAAAATAACATTACCACTGGTGATGCTGGTATCATTTACTTATTATTACTTCTGGCATTTTTAGAGGAGTTGTTCAGGGGGATTAGGAGACATTTTTCTATTTTTATGTGGATTTTTGTAAAACAACAGCAACAATATAATGAAACTTTTAAAGAAATAATTTTCCCAGCTCTGCTGTGAATTTACAATCATGTATTAAATGCAGTTGTTGATTCCAGTTGAAGGTACTGTATTTAAAACAGAGAAAGTATAAATCATATTCATGAATTCAGATGCAGCTATTCCTTTTTGGATCTGCAGAGTAAGTCCTTTTGCTACAGAGCTCTTTTTGTATTAATTTATATTTTTTAGTTTCATATCACTGAAACATTATTTTGAATTTATCTAAATAGTACCCTGTCAGAGCTTTCTGCAGTGCATCCAGTACAAACCAAAGAAAAATCATGTATCCTCACAGCATGAATTACATTACACTTTTGATGGTGAGTACACTGAGCTGCAATGAGCGATATTTTTTTAAAAAAGTTTGATATCTCAGATTCTGGAAATGTTGTGTAGGTTGGCTTAAAATAAACCTTATAATTTCTGAGAAATTAAGAAATATCTACTGAAAGTGTTCTGATTCAGCACAAATTACAAGGAGTCTTTTATTAAGTGATTTTACCTGCCTTTTTTAAGGTCAAGTGAGGACTTTAGCAAGCTGTGATCAAAGATCACCTGTTTGTGGGAGTCTGGGAGAGAAAGTAAGAAGATAAATTGATTCAGGAGTCCTAGAAAATCATTTTAGCATTTCCCAAGTGACACCATAACTGCAGTTTCTTTGAGAAGAGAATATGAGCAAAGATTATATGCATAAAGATAAAAGCAGGTGGAGAAGGCTTAATCCAATCATGTGAACACTTTTCTTAAAGAATGGCAGAAATATAAATTTAATGGTGTGGGAAGATTGTTCACCCTAGTAAGAGGTGTCTCCCATAAGTAATAAAGCTGGATTTAAGATTCCTTAGTATTCCACTGAACTGCTAGCTGCCTTTACTCTATAATGAGGTTCCTGAGGCACTACCATACATAATGTATCAATGATCTGTGTTCATCCTTCCATTTAGTGGAAGGCATTTTAAAAGTTCATCATAAGCTGTCTTGTGGCAACTTAGTGGGCCTGACTTTTTAGAATGTGGATTGTTGAAGTGCTCTTGTGAACTGTGTGTGCCTGCTGTGAATGAAAATGGGTACTGCAGTTCTTAACAAAACAGATTTGAAAAATGGGTGTTGCCTGGTATTTTCAATTTCTTTATCTATATGAGGATCTTAGGACATATCAATGACTTAAGTACTTCAATTTTATTTTCAGTAGTTAAAAAGTGTCATCAGGGTTACTGAAATCGAGGACTGATTAGCCCAATAATTACTTCTTGATCTGTGAAGGATTCTGATTTTGGAGTTATCTGCAGCACATCCCAGTCCTTCAGAAGACGTAAGGTCTAACTGCCCATGAGCTAACTAGGGCCATTTCCACACTACACTCTTAAAGCGTGATTATTCCAGTTTCAACATCCTATGGAATCCTGGGAATCCAGCTGACCCCTCCCTAAACTGCAAACCCCAGGATTCCATAGGATGTTGAAACTGGAATAATTGCGCTATAAGAGTGTAGTGCGAAAATGGCCTAGAAAATTGTCAAGATGGTTTAAGGGAAGTGGTTTAAGGGAAGCTGTTCCTACTATGTGGTTGATGGTGTCTCTGTAAGAGAAGCTAAGGATTGGGATCCCTCCAGAATAGAATGAGACTTGATGTGGATAAATACAGTAGGTTTGTAAGATCAGTGACAATTATCTGGATGGTCAGTGATTAGGAACATTTACATTTGTATTTATATATTGAGCATTGAATTTTCATTTGAATGCTATGCTGGGAGAAAGGCAGAATATAAATTAATTAAAGAAATAAACACTCTGCTCTTTAAATACATATGACCTGTGAACAGCTGTGTATTTAAACTTCTGAATACACATGTATGGAAGTAATCTGTACCTCACACACCTTAAAGGGTTGCACTGGGACTTACTACTGAATGCATAGAATTAAACTGTGTTGTGCATACATGTAGTGCAGAAATGGCCTTAGAAGTTCAAAGCCCTTTCTTTCTTTCTTTCTTTCTTTCTTTCTTTCTTTCTTTCTTTCTTTCTTTCTTTCTTTCTCTTAAAGGCTGAAAAATATTCTGATTATCATGTAAGGACACTGAGAAAACCTTGTTAGCATAAAAACTGTGGACCTGCTCATCAGGTCTATCTCCTTATTCAGGCCTCTTAGAGAAACACTTGTATTAAACAACCCATATCACCTAGCCAAGGAAGCCATGTTTATTGAGTGGGAAAATACTGAACTGTGAAGATTGATTGGCATGTTCTACAGGAAAGGTACTTCATAGTCCAACTAATAGGAGAGAGTGCTAAAGAAACCTTACACCAAATCCATCAGTGTTTTTGAATCAAAGAGATTGCCCAACAGGTGAATAAAAAACTCCTTGACTAGAAACCATCACTCAAGTGACTTGGCGTAACTTAATGTATGTTAAGATATAGACAGTACAAGGGATGATATTTCTTCTTGGTGTTGCAATTTCCAGAGAGAGGTGAGGCACCGCATGGGTAGTTAGCAGTCAAGAAGCTGAGGAATCAGCAAATGATGGGGAAACTAAGATTGACTGAGGAATGTGCAAAAGAGTAGTCAGAATCCAGTTCCAATTGTACAGAAAGAAGAGCATAATCTCTGAGCTGGCTTGGGTGTCTTTCTGACAGATTGAATGATACACATTGCTTCTGACAAGTGTTTTCTGTCTGCCTTGTCTAGGCAGGTTGATTGTTCAGTGACAATGGTTAGGGTAACACCAACTGATTTGCAGGTGTGCAGGGCTCTTCTCCATATTCTCTTATATTGCTGCTCTCTCAGATGGAGACAAAACACTTGGCCATAATTTTAACTACTAGTGACAGCCAACTACGCCGTACAAGGACTGAAAAATGCATGGAAACAAGATCAATAGGATCCCACGATGCACAGAAATTGGAATATTATATGGAATATCCACCAGGTATTTAAGTGGATGCTTCAAACTTACTTCTTTTCCTCTGTGTGCTGATCTCAGTTCCAACCAGCCATCTTGCTTCTGAACTCTGAGAGAAGCACAAAGTGAGTGTGTTGAGAGGCTGCGAGGTGAATAGGAGTCCATTTTTCCCCAAACTGGCAGGTTGTATGTGGATGGATAACAGGGATAGAAAGTAAGATCCTGAAATGAGATGTTCCATACTGAGATGGCATTTCTAAATTGAAGAATTCATTTCTGTGAGAGAGATTGAAAGTTCTTTCCATGGCAAAATAAAATAGGCTTCCTTAAGAAAGAAAGAGAAATGGAAAAGTCTTTAATCCTTTACACAGGAGGGATTTTGGCCTTTTCCACATGGGGCTTTTAAAATGGTGCAGAGCATCCTCCAGGGAGGATGACTGCACCTGGGAGCGGACTGGGCCCAGACTACTTTGGGTTTTTTTGGTTTTTTGGTTTATTTATTTATTTGTATGCCGCCTCTCCATATGGATCGAGGCGGCGAACCACTTACAAATAGCATGTATTTCGAAACATTTCTATACATGCCCCCAACAAGCTGGGTACTCATTTTACCGACCTGCGAAAGGATGGAAGGCTGAGTCAACCTTGGAGCCCGGCAGGATCAAACTCACAACCTTGTGGTTTGTGGCTTGCAGTACTGGCATTTAACCACTGCGCCACCAGGGCTCCACTTTGTGTAGTTCCGGACCTCAACCTGCTCTGGAACAACCCAAAGTGGTCATTCAGAGTGCTTTTGAAAGACCGCTTAAAACAGGTCTTTCAAAAGCAAGGAGTGTGCCACTAGTGCGAGCCTGCAGATCTGCCGGGGGCGAGAGCCTCCACCAACCAGAAGCCGCCATTTTTGTCCCCAGAGCAGTGCAGAGCGGCAGCCATGGACTGCTCCGGACCAACCTGGACCCACAGGTGGAGCACACAGGTCCTGTGAGTACCGGCGCGGGGTGATTCCCTCGCCCTGTGCAGAAAAGGCCATTGTTTTGTGTGGCAGAAGTTCTTTGATCAGCAACATAATAAACTAAGAAGCAATAATACAGGGAAAAAGAATAAGTTCAATAGATTAAATCCAATTGTTACTAAAGTAGACCACTGAATCAACTGAACTTAACATGTGTGTTTATTAAATTACCGATGATACAATGGATCTTTTGTAGCTGGAACTAGTAAGTTATTTAAGCTAGTATCTCTTAATTTTTTTCTTTTTGTATTTTTTTTCTTCTTTTCTCTTTTGGACTTCTCTGCTATTTCATTGCTTCTGCTCTTTGCTTGCACTTAGAGCTGATTTACTTCATTGTGGTTTTGCTTGTGCTGCCTCCTTTCCCCTCAGCCTTGCTATCCCCATGCTTCATTTCCTTTCTTGTATTCACTCTACAGAACATCTTAAGGATAAAATACGTCTTTCCTCCAATTGCTCTCATTTCAGATTTGTACTGATTCTTTTTCTTTTATTTCCCACTTGCTTCCAAGCAAAGCAATCTTATTTTTTTTTTCTTTTCTTTCATATCTTCAAAGCATTTTTAAAATTTCTGTTTAAAATTTCTTCCTTGGTTCACTTTTCCTCCAAAACTTTGGGTTAGATTCCCTTTCATGTACTCTGTTTCCATTTCTGTTTGGATGCTCCTTCATTTGTTTCTTTATGCACAATTAATTTTGTGTGCTATTTTTTTCTATTCCCTCTCCTGCAATTGTTTTATCTCCAGTTTCCTCTTCCTTTATCACATCTTTGTTG
Organism: Ctenosaura bakeri; assembly: GCA_948474755.1. Taxonomy (NCBI): domain Eukaryota; kingdom Metazoa; phylum Chordata; class Lepidosauria; order Squamata; family Iguanidae; genus Ctenosaura; species Ctenosaura bakeri. The sequence continues at coordinate 62,126 of CAOLHI010003828.1, forward strand.
CATATTCACAATTATTCTCCTAGGTCTTTCCTTCTTCGAATCTGGAACACAGGAATTTGATCTATACCAGCCTTCTCTTCTTGAGCCAGTACTGTCTTTTCCACATAGAAAAGCTCTCCAATAGAAGTCTCCCATCAGTTGCTATCTGATAATTTCATTTGGAGATGAACTTGTACATAGTACAGATTTCTGATTTCTACCAATATCTCTGTATGGCTGCAGCCCTCCCATACTATTCTGTATATCATCCCAGAAGATTTCTCAGCCTTCAGTAATAGTTTAGAGAGGGAGATACTTGGATATGCAGTGAGAAAGTGGTAAGGAAATGCAGCATGGGCACTGGACATCCTACTTCCATCAAATCAAAGCCTGTCTCTCAAAGGTTTAGATTATTTTAAAGACTAGCAGAGGACTTAGAATGTTCCATAGAAATCCAATTCACTGTAATTCACAAAAACAGTTTCCAATTGTTATTTTTCCTCTAGCTATCACAAAGGGTCTTTTCCTCCTTCCTCCTTGTGAATTCAGGCATATATGATCATTATTAAAGCATGATAACATCACATAGCTAATTGGATTTGGCTAGATGATGACAGGACAGGGACAGGTGGCTGTCGTTGTTGTGCATCTTCAAGTGGTTTCCAACTTATGGCAATCCTAAGGTGTGCCTATCATGGGTTTCCTAAGGCTGAGAGTATGTGATGTGCCTAAGGTCACCCAGTGGGTTTCCATGCCTGATCAGGGAATCAAAACCTGGGCCATTTCTGCACTAGACTTATAGTGCTATTATTCCACTTTCAACATCCTATGGAATCATGGGGTCTGCAGTTTAGGGAGGAGACCTTGAAGCCCCTCCCTAAACTGCAGACCCCAGGATTCCATAGGATGTTGAAAGTGGAATAATAGCACTATAGCAGTCTAGTGAGAAAATGGCCCTGGTCTCCAGGACTGCAGTCCAACACTCAAACTACTACCCAGCGCTGACAGATAGCACTCTCTAATGTCTAGACAGACTCTCCAGTCTTGGAGTGAAATGGAAGTATGGCCAGTTTTGGTTGGAAATTTCTCATTGTCAGTATTCCCTGGTTTACCATATTGCCATGGCATAGCTAGGAGCACCTTTAATATTTTAAAATCCTTAATAAGTAAGTGTGACTGAGAGAAAGGTGCCACAGAGTTGGGAAGTGGAATCTCCAATAGGAAGGCACATCAGATTCCCTCTCCTCTACAGCCAATCAATATAGAATATGAAGTGTTGTTGAAAAAGAACAACAGAAAGCCATAAGAAACAGTCTTGAAGAAATTAAAAATATAATATCCTTCAGCATTTCACAGATAAAAATCAGGACATGTGTGGCCAAGGAACATCAGAGAGTAGTCAAGACGCAAAAGTTATTAATGAACACACAAGCTGAAAGAGGCTACTGCAGTTTGCTTTTGTCTGAGCCTGTTGGGAAGGTTCTGCCCATCCTCTCTCCTCCTTTCTCCTGCATTAATTGAGTGCAAACTAATTTTGCATTTTGAATTCAGTCTGCAGTAATTGAAGTAAGCTGAGGACAAAGGGTGAAAGCAGGAGGAAGACAAAGAAACTGGAATGTATTAGAAGTGTCTGAAAAAGGGAGATGACGGTTAATCATGAATGTACCTCCCAAATCAATACAGTTGGAAGATATGGCATACTAATAAACCCCACATGCACTATTACTCTTCCCTCGCTCCCCTTACTGGATTAATGTTATAGGAAAGGCAAAAGAACAACATGGCAAGGCCCCAAACAACTGGCTTCTGTCTGAAAGACTCTAAAATTTGGAAACTGATTCTTGGGGAGCCCAAGAGCTAATTGCCAAGGAAAGTTGTTTCTGTTCCCCTTCCCTTCTGAATTCTGTTGAGAGGAATGGAGCCCATCCTCTGATACCACTCCCAAGCCTGGCAGATCACTTTGTTATAATTCCAGAACCTATTCTGTGTGATTTTGCAGAGAAGCACTGGATTCATTCCAAGTAACTGTCATGGAACTATGAATATACAAACATTTTCCCCATTGTTCCTAGACAACCTAGCTCCACTTCAAACAGTGGCCTTTGGGGAAAATATCCGCAAAAGCACCGTGTTTTTCAGCACATTTTGAGAGAGAATGGCATGAAGAAATGGTCAGTTCAATAGATTTAATCAGCTAACTTTAAGCAGTTTGTGAGTTCCATTTATTTTAATAGTAGCATGTTTAGTGTGTGCTTAAATTGAGCTGGATTATTTCTGAACAGTAGTGTTGATGATACTGCTCTTCCATCTGATGACAAAAACTTTGGCTGGCATCTTGTTAGGCAGTTACATTGTCATAAGCTAGGATTACAACTTTGTTACTGTTTGGTTTTCACATTTATCATTACGGCACCATTGCCATGACGGCAAACATCCCTAAAATCCACCTTAAAATCCAGACAACTTTACTGAGAAACAGAGTTCAAAGGCACTGGTGAATGGGGCATTGAAGGATGACTCATTCAGTCTCCTCCCACCAGCGAGTGGCAGTGTGACAGACCCCTGCATGCCCTGCAGCATTGCAGAACTCCATCCCTTCGTACAGCTGCCAAGATATTAAGGTGGGTTGGGAGGGGTCAGATTGAGAAACAGAGCATAGCAATGACATTGTGGTTATGGATCTAATTCAGCATCCTGTGCAATATATTATTATTATTATTATTATTATTATTATTATTATTATTATTAATTTGTATCCCCCCTCTCCACACGGATATGTTTGAGAAACTATAACTTGCAGCTTGTGCTGTGAATTCTTTAGATTTTCTAGTCCAAGTGAGGTTTCCAAGTACGGTATGTTTCCAGCAGTCTTGGCCTGCCTCTTGCCACCATTGTATGATCAAGGAAAAAGTAAAACCACTTGCATAACACACAATAAGAATTCTTGCTGCCATGAGCTGTTATTATCTGCCTTGAAGCTGACTCTAATTTAGGGAATCCCTATCATAGGGTTTTCTTGGCAAAATTTATTCCAAGGACCTTAGCGTTTCCTTAGACTGAGAGGTGATTTGCTCAAGGTAACCCTAGTTCTAGTCTAGCATTCAAACTGCTGTATCATACTCCTCCCCTTTGCTGATAGTCTATTCTACATGCAAATTCCCCACAGATACTCAGGCTCTATAATAAAACCTGAATAACCAGGAGTAAGGTCTTCATTTAATATTATTTTTATTATTATTAACAGCAGGCCCATTAATGTACATAGTGCTGTACAAAAATAAAACAATTGCCTTCCTTTAAAAAATAGCAGAGAGATTGGTAATGTTAATTTATCCTTCTAGAGATTCTGGAGATTGCAACAGACACAGAGACATTTATCTTTTTTCTTTACAATTGTGATTGTTAAAAAAAAAAAAAAAAGGGAGGGCAGGACAACTAGGGGCCAGATTTTGTTGTAGTCATTTTCTCATTCATTGCAATGAAGTCCTAAGTTTTAGAAGAAATGGTAAATAACTTTTATTTCCTCAATTAGACTTCTTCTAATTTAGCAGTATAAATGTGCCTCCATAAAAGTAGTGCAATTTAATAACCAAGAAAAAAAAATATCCCTTGAAGTTCAACATGGGTGACCATCAGCATTGTTCAAGCAGACTTATATTTGGTCAGTATGGATTGAAACATAAGAACCATGCTGGATTTGACCAAAGGCCTATCTTGTCCAGGATTCTTGCTGCCATTTGCTGTGGTTATCTGTCTTAAGGTTGTTCACACACTGGCCAATCAGGTACCCACTGGAAGCCACAACAGATAGCAGCTGAACAGTATTCTCCTATTTGTGTTCTCCAGAAATTTGCAGTGGTTAACTGCATAGCTTGATTATTTGCTGGACAAATAATTGCTTTATTTTATTTTATTAGTCCAGCTTCAGTGGGAGAGCCCATTATTCGAGCAGAGGAAAATCTCTTCCTATCTGCTTTCTCCATGCCTTAATATCCTTATGTCACCTCTTCCTTACAGGGGAGATGCCCCAGTTCCTTGGCCATTTTGTTTGACCTTCCCCTTCTCCTTCTTGAAACCTTATCTCTGAAATATGTTAAAGGATCTCCCAGCCCTCTGGAGAACTGAATGGATGAGAATTTTCAGAGAAGGAATCTGGTCCTCTAGCATAGACTGGGTAACCATTTTTCTACATTCTCAAGGGTAATCTATGTGGCAGAGCCAAAAGCAGAAAAATTAGCCCAACTGCTTTTCTCTCTCTTTTTCTTCCTCAGAAAAGTCTGACTTCTTTTCCTCGTTGTGCTCTCCAGTTCCTCTTCACCTACCAGGTGGTTGGAGAAGGGACTGACCACTTTTGTAGGGGAGGCCTGAAGTGAACAATTGCAAGTGGCTTTTGGAACTGAAAGCCCCATATGTTAAGACCAAGAGTCACAGGAGATCCACCCCATTGTAGTGGATACTGTTCACTGGTAGGCAGATAGTGGATCCTAGGTGTTTCTTTTAAGACATGTGAATCAGTTATGTCCATTACATGTTAGACTGCTATTTAGCTTTATCATACATGTAAATAGAGAGCATCAGTACTTCACCAAAGTAAAGCTCTTGCTGACTGTAAGCACTGTGGCCACTTTAGAGAGCAATCCTACTTATAACAATGTCCCATTAATATCTGTGTAACAAAAGAGGCACATGATTGCTACTGTTGACTGAAAGAAATGTATTTCCATTGCATTACATGACTAGATGTTCATTAGAGCTCAGTAAACCTGACTTCTAATTTTTGGAAAGTTTGAAATATAGTTTTGGCTGAATAGTCACGCCAACATATTATGCAAATCAAACATTTGGCTGACACACTGAAAAGAAGCACTCCACGATATAACATTTTGTTGCAGCCACCATTTGTACCTCTATAAATCCATAGGCATGGTGTTCAAGGAGAAATCACTGCTTAGCTGTTGATATTATAATATTGTATAAATATTCTTATAACAAAATGACTGCTGAATGTGTGCAAAGAGCAAAGAACAAGCTGAAAGAGCATCACAATTTCCATTAGAGAAATGCACATTGCTCTTATAAATCTAGGCAGGAATATATAATTTGAGCAACTGCTTGTAGAATGTGACCTTACAAAACACAATCTTTATTTCCTCCTGGTATTCTAAAAATTACAGAGACAGAATGTGCATGGGTAATATTGCAGAGCCCATCTGGTGTGGTTTGCTGCAAGATAACTTCTTTCTTTTGTTAACCACAGATTATGGATCCTTCAACCAATGAGCAAAGCCCTTATAATTAAGCCTAGGTAATTGACCATAATACATGAATGTTCACACCTGAAAAGTTATATCTTTCTCATGCTAATGTCAGCCAGCATTAGCTGACATTTGACCCTTTCTGGAGTATAAGCAGACAGAAATTTCAAGTGAAGTTCTAGAAAAGCTGAAAGTTAATAATAGTGGTTGTACAACTTAACAGTGAGTAGCTGGAAAGTCTTTTACTTAGCAGCAGGAGTAGTGAAAAAATAAGATAAAATATGTGGAGTGGAGAGCTGTCCATCATGTTCCTATATAGAGTGAAGAGGTAGAGAGTTGTTTATGTAGATTTGAAAGGCTCAGATTTATAGTACATCTCCAAAGATGTTTATTCAGAAATCCCATTTAATTTAGTAAGAATTATTCCCTTGTAAGCATATTTAGGATTGCCGCTCCAATCATATTTCTTACCTAATTTGCTTCTACTGCCTTGAATTTTCCACTTTAGAAGCAACCTAAAATAAGATTATTATTTTTCTTATTTTTAATTAAAATTATCTGTTTATTAGCTTACAACCCAACAAAATTCCTAAGGTTAAGCACAATAAATTAAAAACAAAAAAAAATTATTTAGTAGCTGATTAAAACAATTTTAAAAAATTCTCAAAAAGTCCATAGTTAAAAGAGTCTCAAAAGCCAACACTGATTTTAGGTACCAGATGCTATATAGAATATCCACAGGCACAAGTTTTGAAATGTGGAAAACTATGGGTAAATTTGGGAGCATCAGGATTTGAATTCTTGTGTCCAGATTCCCTTTTAGCAGGATAACAAAAGCTATTCAGCTAATATTCCATTTAGGATCAAAGAAGGCATCATGGAAATGAGTATTCCCTACAGTTAACCAGTTTTCCCTCCCCAGCTGATTTCCTCAGGGACATGTGCCTCAATAATCAGACCGGCAAATCTAACTCATCTTTATTTTACTGACCCTTACAAAAGAAAACACACTACATGCCAGATATTCTACTTATTTGGTAGGAGATATGAATTAAAGCTTCCTAAAGCTTTCGTCAAGATGAGACTCATCAAAAAAAGACAATAAGATGAAAGGCAGAGGGGGAAAAAAGAAAAGAAGCACATTCAGTTACGTAGGAACAGGGGGAGATGGAGGCAGATCACCCCAAGCAGCAATGTTTTGGGGGCATCCTGGCCCATAGCCATGCCCCTGTGAGTCCTGGCTGTGACCCCCACATGCCCTGGCCATCCCCTCTGCACCGTGGCCCCTCCCCCTCTCTCCCGCCCCCCTCCACACACTTCAAGCTCCACCACTGAGCACATTGCAGATGGATAGATTCAATCAAGGAAGCTATGGCCCTGAGTTCACAAGATGTGAGCACAGCTGTTGAGCTGTTGAGGGTGGCCTGAAGGTCTATCATGTATGGGGAGGCCTTAAGTCAAAGCTGAGTAGATGACAAAACAGCAACCACATTTTTCTTTCCTTCAGAATTTTGTGGGGCAATGATGAAAAGATCTCCTAAGATTCATTTGATATAGGGAAGAAGAATGAGACTGCATTCTAAGATCTCTTACAAGGGAAGGGTTTTGTCTTTTAAAAATGAGGTAGCAAATGTGTGTGTATGCATGTTTGTATTTTGCTTTGCTTTTGTTTTTCCTTCTTTACAGGAGGAAAAAACCCAGCTTTGCTATATAGTGAGCCCTCCACATTTGTGGGTTTCACTTTTGTGGATTCGATTATTCACAGATTATTTGCTGTCACCTCTGCTGCTTCCCTATGCAATTTTTAATAGGGACTGCAAGCTTCATGAGGCTTAGAAACTGCAAACGAGGCTTGTAAGTCCCTATTAAAAATGGTGTGGGATGGCAGTAAGCCCCATCAGCCACCCACTTCTGCCCTGTGAAGGAACCCTGATGCCTCAAAGTAATCCATGGTGGATTGAATGTGATGATCACACTTTTTTGTGTGTTAAATATGGTGTGGGAGGGCCTAGAGTTATTCACCGTTTTTTCACTTTCACAGGGGTCCTGCACCTCTAACCCTAGTGAATATGGAGGGATTACTGTAGTTTTAAATGGCAGCTCAGGTACCCACATTGAAACAATCTAACTTCCTCAGCCAAATACCCATGGGAATGTGTGTCAGGGTGGTGTAGTGTTTAGACTGTTGAACCAGAATTGGGAAATACAAATTCTAATCTTGTCAGACATGGAACTCACCAGTTGATCTTAAGCCAGTCCACTGTCTCCCAGCCTCACCAAACTTCACAAAGTTGTTGCAAAGACAGTACGATGTCCTAAGATCATATAAGCCCTATGAGTTGATGGACTGGCCTAGCTGGTGGGGAAACCCCAAGGTAGGGGATGTTTTTACTAGTTTGGTTCAGAGAGAGAGTTGGTGAGGGAGGAGCTCCATTTACCAGGGATAAGGATTAGGTCCTTTCACCTTGACTTATGTAGTAGGATTTTAAATTATTTATGTATGAGGGAACAAAGGGGTAAATTTCTTATAGCTTAATTTCTATTATATTTGTGTCTATTTTGCGTTTTTATTGAGGATTTTCAGGATCTATCCCAGGCTGCATATCACTGAACATCCTATTTGGAAGAGTTCTACAAGCAAGTCCAACACTGGCACCTCATTAGATGCATGGAACACTGGGAGGCTGGATGTGCATTCAGTTTATTATAGAATATGTTTATAATTAGCCTCACAGAACCCAAGAAAGAGGTAAAGTCACAGAAGCAAACATGAGATGTAAACACAGTGAAAAACAAAGACATACTTTGAGATTAAGCTGCATGAATTCTTGTGTAACTGATCTTATCATCCACAAAGTAATCCAAGTAACTGTTGTTCTTCCCACTGTATGAATGAATTTGAAACACTGATACAGTGACCCTCTTCCTAGTTTCAAAGTCAACATTTTAACACCTTCCCATTTAAGAAAATAAAACTATTACACTGTGAGCATATATGTAATACCAGTGATTTCACGTGTAGCCTTTTTTGCATGCTTCTGATGTTTTCCATTAATGTCCAGTTCGGTTAATGAAAGATACAATTTTAAAACTTCTTTCACCAATTTTAAATTGTCTGATTTTTAATTAATAATCTATTCAATATATTTTTAATCCTTTAAAATTATTGTTATTATTTATTGTTTTAAATTGTATCAATTGACAAGTCAGAACTGAATAATAACTACTTTCTTGCCCACCTGTACACATACTGGGTCTTGCAGAGAAAAACAGAAACTTGGTCTTTCTAAAACATATGAAAGCAGCTTTAATTCCAAATTACCTGTTCAAAATGAAACAGAAGGTCTAATGGAGGAAAGAAAAGGGAAGATAGCTGCAGGAAAAAGCTGCAAGTTATACTGATGCAGAAAGGAAAGTATAGTAAAGCAAACAAACAGGATGTTTACAGACATAAAAACTGGCAAGTTCTAATTTTGGGTATGCAAAGGTTGTTCATTTTAACAGCTAATGTCTGGGTAGGCTGGGGTGTCTAAAGACAGCAATGGAAGATTGGTGGGTGTTTTTATTGAGGAGATGGTATGTATGTATGTATGCACAATAGGTTAATGGAATGCTTGCTCATATTTATATGAATACATGAGTATGGAGGTCATGTGGGAATGAAACAGTTTGGGCACATGGTGTGAGGCAGTGATTTGTGGTGAAAGAGAAAAAGAGATGGAAAGAACAAGTAAGCTGGAGGAGGGAGGGAGAGAATAGGAGTTTTCTTTCTGAGAAACAGATTTCTATTGACAAAAAACCCCTGTGCATTCAAAGGATTCGTTCTGTTTCATTGTTTCTCTGCCTTGTGTGCAATATTTCATGCAGTTTACAAGCCCACTAGTCCTTGTGTCCTCTCTGACAAGCCACACACCCCCGGGAACCGTTTTGTGATGACATCCAAGAAGGTCTTAATTCCAAAATGTGCTTTTGGGCATAGAATGATGGGAGATTCCACTTTAACTAAAGTTAAGCTTTTTAGCCTCCAATTATATATTTCATTTCTGGGGGACTTAATTTTGAGTAAACATATGTAGAATTGCACTTTCAATGGTCCATTAGCTTTGACATGAAAAGTTTCTTCATATGCATAGTGGTCTCAGTGAAATTTGTGGGATTTAAGTGTGCTTACTTTTGACTGGATCATGCTCTAAGCTAACAGGAGCAATTTCACAGTTTTGCCTACTTACCATTTTCATCCTGACCACTTCAGATTAATTTTTTGCCATCTGTAATGCTCTTTGTAGGTTCTGATGCAAAACTGATGTATTAGAACTAGTCCACCACATGGAGTTTGCAAATTATTGTCATGCACAGGAAAGCTTTGACCTTTTCAACATTCTGTAATTTCATTTGCTGCCTTGGTTATTTAGGTCTTCTCTCCCATGGCAAAATGAAGATAACAGATAGGGATGGCAGAGCAATTGAAACTGATATTGCTGCAGGGGAGGAGGAAACCAGAGTTGCAATTTATATGAAATGCATATTTCCCCACTTCAGGGGCAATGCTGCAGGGTTTAGTTTCCTTAGAATAAAAGGGCACTAGATACTAATCCTGTCCTAGCATGATTTTCTTTATGTGAAAACATAAAAGCAGAGTATAAGTGAAGGCATCTACAGTAAGCAGATAGCACAACCACTAATTCTGCCTCTGTTTTCTAGAGAGCAGTTGGCTTCAAAGTGATACACCAGCTCAGGTGGCTCAGAATAAACTATCAGGCTTCTATTTTCTGCTTTATTTTCTGTCCATCCACACTCCAAAGCATATTTCAGACTTGATTAATTTTCCTGCCTGAGGCAGAGCAACAAATGGTTCTTCCATACACACTCAAATCAAGGTGCATAGCACTTGAGGTTGGTCAGGTTATAATGGCAACTGAGACATCCTCCCAGCACCTGGCAGAACAATGTCTTAATCACTAAGATCTGATTTCACCAGGTGAATGACATGGTCCCTAATCTTCTATGGCAAGGTCTTATTTACACTCAGACACAGTCACATTGCTTCTCATCTACAAGTACTTATACATGCTTCAGAGAAGTCAGCAAATGTATCTGGTGGATCTACAGATCACAAAACCTGTCTTCTAATTAAAAAAATAATATTAGAACAAAAATCTTAGGTCATTTAATTGGCCATGTCCACCACACTACTGTGTCATCTTCTTTTTCTTTCCGTAGGAATATGATTCAATAAGGCTACATGTGATATACCAATTATCCAGATATTCATGGGCTGAGATGGGATGGAAATCTTTCCATTGTAGAGTTGAAGTAGATATTCTGGTTGCCTTTGAGTACTTTCTCCTCTAGATTCTCAGCTCTAAAGCCTTCAAAAGGAGTTGAACACAGGAAGGACAAAGAGGATGAAAAAAATTCCTGTTTGCAGCAGACATGGGTGGTACCTTCCCATATCTTCATGGGAAAGTAGTGGTTATTATTTAAGACTCCAAACAATTAATAAAATGGTAGAAATATGCAGTCTTGTGGATTCCTTCTAGTAAAAACAATGAGGAAATTAGCACTATCTTACATGCTCAGGTTTTTTTCATGACATGAAATTTTGTGGACCTAGTCAACTTTAGCAGATGCATGAAGCTATGTCCTAAATTTGGCCAGCTATTACATATGGTTCTAGGGCCAGAAACAGGGTGTTGTAAATAGTAAGATCTGAGAGAATTAAAAGCACAAGCAGTGAAAATCACAATATTAACAATAGCCACTCACAATAATAAGTGTGGTTGTATTGTGCTGTTTTTTCCCTTTGGAATACGGACACTCTCTCTCATATTTTGTTATATTGTGCTATTACAGTAGTTGATACAGAGTCTTCCCAGAACTTATTTGCTGGCTCAACAAATCTTAGAATGAGAACACACTGATAGCCCATTTTTCTAACAAAAAAAATACCTTCAGAGTAAAATATAAAGAGCATTTTCCAAAAGGTATCTTTCCAATTGACACCCATTTCAGAAACCTAAAGCAAATTATCTAATTCTCTCATAAAGCTGACTTAACAAAGTGCTTCGTTGCAATCAGATGGACGCTGGTAATAAGCAGTTCCTCTGGAAGTCATTTTTGCAAGTGAGAAATTACTTTTGCTTCATATATCAGTTCCTGCAGCAAATAATGAATCAAGGTTGTAAAGTGTATCTGTGCCCAGAGCAGCCTCTCAAAACTGCTGTGTTAATTTCCATCCAATGCAATACTGAGCGTGAAATGAAGCATCAGAAAGCACACAGGGAACATATTCCAGAGCCTACACATCAAATTTTGTGAAAGAACTTTATGTATTCAGAATGTCCAGATTTTCTCAAACAATATTCCTTTCACAACAGTTGAGTTAGAAATCTATCATCTTTTGTTACTGGAAGAATGCCATAAGCATTAGATTTTGTGTCTGCTAGATATTCTTTGAAAATTACAAGGGAAAAGTTCAGCATGTTACGTATGTCATTACCAGACATGTTTACAATTGTTCTGGATACACTCTCTTTGGCCCATTCTTGGCCCAGCATCCATCAAGAAAAGGGTCCAATCAATCAGCCATATCAAAGGCCTGAAGTTACATTGGTTCTACAAGTTTTAAGAATCTTCCTTAGAAAAGGGCAATTGAAAGTTATGTGGTGTGGTGAGATGTAGTGATGGTTTCTTTGTTAACCTTTTAATAGCTTCTTTTATTCTTGGAACATAAAGAAATATTTAAATTCTCTGCCACATTACTAAGCCAGAATGGACAAAGGTCCAGTAGACAAGAATCTGGCTTCACTCTTCTAAACAGTCTGCCCAGGCTAAAAGATTAAATTTATCCATCCAAACTGGAAAGCAGGTGCCACACTCATTACTCCATGGTCTGCTTTCACTGCAGAATCCTAGTTGGTATTGATGCAAGTTATTTTACCAGCAATCATTTTGCATATTCATCATTATTCAACAATTGCATAGGAGTGGGGATGGAGAGGGGGCGGTTCTCCCTGGGTGACAATGTTTTTGAGATGTTCCATAGCCACATCCCCACGTGTCCTGGTCATGCCCTCGCATGTGCTGGTCATGCCCCCATGCACAGTGGCCATGTCCCTTGCGTCATAGCCCCACCCCACCCTCCATACACTCCAAGCTCCACCACTGCTATTCAATATTCTGGTGCGTAGAGTAAAATAATGCTTTTGTTACTTGAAAGAACTCTATTGGGCATTGTCTTATTGAAAGACAAAGGAGGACAACTTCTTCACTGACATCAGAACCACATACTATGCTGTAAAGTGGGCTGCAGCTCAACTTTGGTCAGACTTGACTTCTCCCACTGCCACTCTAGAAATCTGTTGAGGTGAGTCATTGTTCTAAGCTCCTCAAAGAAAACAGAATATGATTTTTCTGCCCTAGGAAAAGACTCTTAGGAGCAATTGCCTGAGTGAGTCATTTCCCCATTATATGAATGGTAGTCATCAAAACTGAATTACAATAAAGTACTATGAAAACATGGGATATTCATATATAAATATATATATATGAGTGGGAAATCCGTGAAGCACTGTTCTAGTCTCCTTATTTACATTTAATTAAGGAAAAAATTAATGTAAAAACTTCTACTTCAGCAGTTGAATACTATTCAAAAGGCAATATGATTAAAGTGCCAGTTCCTGTCAAATGTCCTGGCTAATTTTCAATATCAGAACTACCTGAATTATTCAAGTTAAATTAATTTCACTGATAAAGTTGGCCAGTTTGCAATTTTTTCTGCTGAAGTCTAAGGCTTCGCTTTTGTTGAAGCATGACAACCTAGAAGTAAATTTCATTTCTATCTCCCTTCTTCTCATCTCAGTGTAATTTTGCCCTTCTTTCCCTACCCCCATACCCATTATCCAGTTTCAGCTGAGAAGCACAGCTTGGCCTTCCTCCTCCATTCTTTTCTTCTGTGAGGAATCTTCGGTCTCTTCATTTGGGATAGAGAGAAACCGTAAGTATATTAAATGAACCAACCTTGCTTGACAGGTGGTAACATCTGCTGAGAAATAGTAGTCAAAAGGACAGTTGCCATAGAAACAAAATCAGGTTTAACTCCATTGAAATGTTTAAGAATTCTTTTAATAAAAGACTGAAAGTAGATGAAGGGGGGACTTTTAACTGTAATAGGAACCTTTCATAATGAAATCATTGTTCACTGTTTGGGTTTAGTGTACAGGAGTGCAGTGTGTGAGAGAAACATGCACAACTCAGTGTCTATTCTATATGCCCACTTTTTATTATAATGTTTTTGTCACACACACACACACACACACACACACAGATAGACAGACAGACAGACACATATGTCCATACACATTTCCATATGTATATGTTTCTTTTTCTCATTTATTAAAATTAAAAATTACCTTTATAATAATATCTCCTGATTCTCTGCCTTAAGTAGAAATGCTGTCTAAGTCGGGTTAATATCAATTAATTTCACTTTACACATATGACCCTTCTCGCATGAGTGGAATCCCTTTATCTGCCTTTATGTTGCATTTATTTTAACTAACTGTTCAGATATATATTCTGTGTCTTTCTTATTTCCTTATTAAGTTATCCCATGTTGAGTTTCTACTTCCAACTTTCCTTTTGTTGGAATTATTACTGCTTTTTGTCTGATTCTTCTCTTCCCCATCAGGTTAGATTTACACTTTGACTTTCTGGTTTTTCAAAGGTTATACTCTTAATTCCAGTTTTATCATTTAATCCATAAATGATTAGATGGATTTTCAGTTTGTAACTGTAACTCTGTTTGAATTGTTATTCATTATAATCGCATCATTTCCAAATTATTGCTATTCCATATTTTTTCTAAGAAATTCATTAGCAGTACCCATTCTTCCTTATTTTTCCCTGTACTTTTCCATTGGCGCAAAGTGTCAGATTATCCAATTCTTTAATTTCTACCAGTTTTATTAACCAGACAACAAAATCCAGAGCAATGTTATTTTTCCAAACAGACGCATACATCATAATCATATAAAGTATTATTCTCCAATACATTTTTGTAATTTTATCATCAATACCATATACCACACTCAGAAGAAAGAGTTCAGACATCATTGGGAAGATCTGTTGTAATATCTCTGTCATGGTTCTGTGACTATTACTCCAGGGTTGGTTTTGTTTTTGGTTTTTTTGGTTTGTTTGTTTTTTTCTGGTCTTTGGACACAGAGATGAAAGAATATTCCTACTGATTCTTTGCATTTCCAACAATTTGCTTTTGCTGTTTTGTCAAGGAAAGATATCGTCTGTAGACTATTTTTAAGTGATTTTCTTTCAGTTTGAGGGATGCTGTAAATTTCTAAGTTTTCTGCCAAAATTTCTCCTAATTTTCCAACTGAATGTTGTGATCAACATTTTGCAACCATGTTACCATTGTTTCTTTTGCTGTTTCTTCTTCCAACTCTAATCATTTTATAAAACTGTGAAATTTGATACTTTTTTTCTTAAGGTTTATAAGCCTCTTTTTTATTTTAATTAATTTTTTTATTAGATACTTAATACAAAATACATACAGATACAAGACATATACACCATATACTTACAAAAACTGACACAACATAAACCAAACCACTAAACTATTAAACCCATCTAACTAAATGTGGCAGTATAGACCAAACATCGGCAAAACTTAGAGCACTTATTCCATATTTACATAAATTTGCCAACCTTCATTGATTTTCCATAATCTAAATATTTCTATTTCCCTACTCAGAAATATAGCTTCATATATATAACTTACATGTTCCTCTAAATTTACCAAATCTGAAGGAGGGATATAGTACGATAAAAATGTATAAGCCTCTTTTTTAAGGAGAAAGTAAATGTGAATCAGATGTGGATAATGGGTGTATATGTGTGCCTTCAAGTCATCTGGTGACATGGTGACCTCATGAATTTCATAGGGTTTTCTTAAGCAAAGAGTGAACAGAGGTAGTACTGCTGCATAAATGTCTTGTTTATCCATCATTGCTGCATCTCTTCAAGTCACTTCTAACTTACGGTGACCCTAAGGTAAAGCTATCACAGACTTTTCTTGGCAGAATTTGATCAAATGGGATTTGCCCTTGTCTTCCTTGAAGTTTGAGAGAGTGTGATTTTCCCAAAGTCAGCAAGTGGTTTTCCGTGGCCAAGGAGAGATCTGAACCCTGGTCTCCCAGTGTCCTAGTCCAACACTCAAATCACTACAGTATGCTGGCTGTTATTCAACAGTTGCTCAGAAAGCCTAATCAGGTAGAAGTATGAAAAAGATCAGAGTTTTCCTGCTGCTTTGTTTAGAATTAGCCTAGACTATGTCTGTATTTTTAAAAAGTCCATATGTTTCAACCTGATAAAGAACATACACACCATTTCTTCACTCTAAAGGCTGAAAAAATAACCATACCTTAGTGAGCAATCTAACAAGGGCAACTGGACAAGGAAGGTTCCTTGGCTAACAGCCAATCAGGGCTACAGATGCTGCTCATCCTGTTAGAACTACTAGTGCCACCATTGTCTTTCTCCTCTCCTCCTCCACACATGGTAAGGAAGGTTCAGAAGTGTGTATGGATCTTCTTGGGAAAAAGAGTTGGCACTACTATTGAATAGCTACCCCAAGCGTCCTCCCTTGGGGTGGCACCAAAAGCATAGTACCATCAGTCAATCAAGAGGGGGATTTGATTTGTACTTCTTGCCTCTGAGCTGCTGGCCCCTGAGTTACATCCCCCTACCTATCATGGCGGAGAGAGTTGGAGGCCCCAAAGTTAGAAGTTTCCAAAACCCTGCCAGGGCTTATGCTGGCAAAGTAGAAATGAAAGAAGAACTGTATTTTTCCTTCCTTTTGTAGACATTGTTGGTTGTTGGTTATTTTTCTGACAGATTTTACCCCCTCCCCCACCTTTATTTCAATGAGAAGAAATCCCTCTATGTCAGCTGTTATAGGAAAATGTGTCTCAGACAAGATGTTTGTAAATCCACACACAAATTCTCCAGGCACACACCTCTGGCCTTTCTCTTTCTCCTTTCTCTGACCTCTGAATGCAGAATTTGTTTTCTCTTGAAGTGAAAATCTGATGTATTCTACAGCCTTTGAGGTGTGATCTCAGCGGCTGTAGGTTTGTAGCATTATCATGTCTGAAAGCCTTTGGAGAACGCCAACACTTTTTGATCTCCTAACTTTTTCTTTCTAGAAAAGACCCTAGAATGTCTCAGCATACACATTCAGCAGATTATTTTCAGGACAGAAAGAGATGGAAACTCATATTTAATGTGAAATGCAATGCAAAACTTCTAGTGGTTTTCAATAAAGGATGTTCAAGTGCTGATGGATCTGTATTTTCAATATAGTGAGCCTATTATCAACATGATTTGTAACCTTACTGCTATTTTTCAGTGCATCTTCATGTAATGTCTTTCTAAGATGATATTAAGTATTAAAACTGTAAGAAGCATAAAATGAAAGAAATACTGGCAATGACACTATAATGGTCATACTTTATGAAACACTAATTTACATTGTAAGGGTTCCATTGTAGCAATGTAACCATTATGTCATTGAAAGTACATAGGATACTACCATTGACAATGTCACTGAAACTGTATGTCATTTCAATGGCTGCCAGCAAATCCACAGATGCTTCCATACTTATATGGCCTCGATAATTTTTTCTCCCATCTGCCCTGCCATAGAGAAAAAAACTACAAAATCTACTATGCTTACTGAAAAAGAGATGAGCACATTTCATTGAAAACTATTTCCTGTTATATGCAATATGTTGAACATCATAATAAAAAGAATACACACAGAAGGTGACATTTCATTTAAATTTAGAATGTCATGTTTGGGGATCTCATTTAGGAATTGTTTTGTTTTTCCAGAACCTAAGTGTACCAAATATACATGAATCATAAGCCCTCCCTGTGAATAACAGGCATTCTTATGGCATCAAATAACTGAGTCTATAAAGCAAGGGTGGGCAAAGTGTGGCCATGATCCACATGTGGCTCCAAGAAGATTTTGACGGTTCCTGGAAGTCCCGGCACCTCAAATGGTGAAGTGATATTTTCCATTTCACATTTTCAGATGTGAATGGCTTAGTTACTTTTTTGAAATCTCTAGAGCACCGGTTCTCAAACTCTAGTACTCCAGCTGTTTTAGACTTCAGCTCCAAGAAGTCCCAGCTGCCTTGGCCAATGATGAGTGATTCTGAGAGCTGACACCTGGAAGACCAGAGGTTGGGAAACATGGCTATAGAAGGATTCAGGATATCTGCTCCAGTCACTTCCTGTGTTGAAGAAAGGCACAAATAGGACCAAAGAAGTCCTCTAGGCTAGGGATTTTTTTAAAAGGTGAAATGCCCCAGAGGCTCCCAAACATGGCAAAAAGGTCAATAGTATCCTCTGAAGAACTGATGGTCAGTGCGGGCTATTTGATGGGGAAAAAAATTACTCCAATTTTGTGTGAGAGGAGGGTATCACAGTGGTAACAATGGTTGTGCATCTCCTCTAAGATTTCATGGGGACCACAGAACCCAGTTTCCACCCTTGCTAGAAGAATTGTGAGTAGGAAAACTTACATAAGGAGAACTGTTCTCAAGCAGTCTCTCTAAATCAGCAAAGAAACCGGGGGGGGGGGGAACACAACATTAGTGTCATAGCATAGCATACTTATAATAATGAAACATTAGGATTTATTCTGGTAATGCACTTCTGTAGATTATTAAAGTTGTTGCTATAAGCAGCTACAAATCTTTCAACAACAAACTCTTTCCAAAGACTTTGACAAGTGGTTTTAATAACCACAATGGGCAAGTTTTTTTTTTTTTTAAAAAAACCAATCAATTCCACATATTGTTCCATAGATTTTTTTTTTCCCCATACATTGAGGGCAATAGATGTATGCTTACACATTGGTGAAAAATATTCACACCCATTATGGATAATCTGGGTAGTTCATGGAGGATGAACTTTGTACTTACCAAATAAAATCTTGTTTATCAGAGGGAAAAAATATACAACTGCACTAAATTTTCATTCTTAGAATGAGGCTTTTCATGGCATTTAATCACTTACTTTTCTCTCTCTGCTGCCACAATAGTGCTTTGGGAGAGGAAGGGCCTTACAAAATCAAGCAGTTTTTGCAAGGGACTCTTTTTATACTATAGCATGAGTGTTTTGGATGCTCCAGGGGTCCCATGTTTTCTTGTTGGATCTGTTCCTAAAACACTATTGAGGCAGTAGTGGAATATCAATCTAGCCTGCAGGGGGGAAATCATCTTCAAAAGACAAGTACACAGAGCCCCTTGAGATACTTTATACTATATCATTAAAGTAATATGATTCGACTTTAACTGCCATGGCAACAGCCTATGTAATCCTATAGTTGTTGATTTGGTGAGACACTATAGCTCTCTGGCTGACAATTCTAAATAATCCTCACAAAAATGAAAATCTGAAGATCCCATAGGATGTTGCTATGATAGTTAAAATGGAATCATAGCATTAGAATCCTGATCACTATTGTCAGCTGTGCTGACCTTCCTTTCATTTCATTTCATTTCATTTCTATTAGAATTTACAAACAAATGGCAAATTTCTCTGGAAAAACAGAAATTGGTAGATTTATTCTTCCAGACCCTGGATTTTGGGTGTGTAAACTTTTCAAATTCCGCATTTGAATCTCAGTGTATGCAGCTGTTTTAGTGCTGAAGTAGGGACGTCACACAGCCCTTTTTTTTTCTGTGAGGCTGGCTTTTAACACTTCTACTTGCTGGGTGTATATGTATAAATTTAATTTGGCAAGTGCAAAAACAGGACAGAATTTTCAGTTCATTTTTTAAACATTTACCAAAATACACACATTTCTTCCTAGTCTTATACTTCATGCTGCACATTTCTTCCTTTTGTATGAAAACGACTTGAAGTTACAAAGTATGACGGAGGGAGAAACCAGACTAACAGATTGCCATTTCTAATCAGAGATGCTGAATGCCAAATTAGAAATCTCATCATGGAAAGGGGATGACATAGGCCATTTCCGCACTAGCCTGTTACAGTGCGATGATTCCACTTTCAACCTCCTCTGGAATTCTGGGGTTTGCAGTTTACTGAGGTCCAAGAGCTCTCTGGCTGAGAATTCTAAAGGTCCCTCCCGAAACTGCAAACCCCAGGATTCCAGAGGAGGTTGAAAGTGCAATCATCGCGCTATAACAGGCTAGTGCGGAAATGGCCATAGTTTCCTTTCAAGTTAGTTTCATTTCCTTTCCTGCTAACTGGGAGCTTTAGAAGACAAAAAACAAACAAAAAAGTTTTTTAAAAAATCAAATGTACACACCATTGTGTGTGACAATTTTTTGTGATTCATAAACCTATGCTATTTTCTGTTATGTACAAGAAAAAAAGCAGGTGGCAGTGGCACATATTTTGAGGCCTATCCTCTACCTCTAGCTTTGTCATCTCTGATTTGTAGTATTTTAAAGATGGGCCTAATGTGACCACCAGTCATCAATAACTAAAGTCTAAAAAATTAATATACCAGTTGATCCAACAATGTTGTTATTTGCCATCAAGTCAGCTTTGACTTATGATGACCCTATGAATTAGAGTCCTCCAAGAGATCAGCAGCAGCAATGCTTGGGTTTTGCAAGCTCAAGGCTGTAACTTCCTTTATTGAATCAATCCACTTGTAATGTGGTCTCTTTCTTTTCCTACTGCCTTCCACTTTACCAAGCACTATTGTCTCTTCCAATGAGTCATGTGACCTCATGATACATCCAAAGTATCATAGAATCATAGAACTATAAAGTTGAAAGTAGCCTCATGGGAAATTGAGTCCAAGTCCCTGTTCAGTACAGGACCTCTAGCTAAGGCATCCCCAGCAGATCCAACCTCTTTTTGAAGAAATCCAGAGAAGACCTCACCACTTCTCTAGGTAGTTGGTTCCATTCCTGAATGGTCCTTACCATCAAGAAGTTCCTTCTAATGTTCAATTGAAATCTACCCTCCTGTAGCTTAAAACCATTAGACTTACCCTATTTGCTAGCATTTAAGACTCACTTTATTCCCAAAAAATACTGTTTGAAAATGGGGTGAGTCTTATACACCACTGTGTTTTATACTTTGGCAAATAGTATTTGCTGACGTAGAAAGGGTGCATCTCAAACACTGGTGTGTCTTATACATCAGCAAATACGCAACTCTTGGGGCAACAGAGAACAAACCTGTCCCCTGGTTTGACAGCCCTTGAGGTATTTAAAAACTGCTGAACAAGCCCAGCTCTTTCAGCCTTTCCTCATATGCTTTGTCCTCCACACCTCTTATCATCTGTATTGGCCTCCTCTGAAATAACTCCAGCTTCCCTCTATCCTTCTTAAAATGAGTTGCCCAGAACTGAACACAGTACTCCAGATGAGGCCTTTCCAGGGCAGAATATAGTGGGACTATTACTTCCCTCAACGTGGAAACTGTGCTTCTACTAATGCAGGCTAAAATAGCATTTGTCTTCTTTGATGCAGCATCATGCTACTGGCTCATATTCAATTTATGATCAACAATAATCCCAAGGTGCTTTTTGCATGTAATACTGCTGACTCATGTATTCCCCATCCTATACCTGTTCATTTGGTTTTTGTAAACTAAATGTTTCTTTTGCATTTGTCTGTACTGGATTTCATTTTATCAATTTCTGCCCAATTTTCTAGTTTATTAAGGTCCTTTTGAATTCTGTTCCTATTTTTCAGTGTGTTAGCCACCTCTCCCAATTTTGTATCATCTGAAAACTTGGTAAGGATTCTCTTTACCCTGCCATCTAAGTAGTTGATAGAAATGTTGAACCCTGGGGCACTCCACTTGAGATCACCTTCTAGTTTGAAGAACAGCCAATGATAATGACTCTTTGAGCATGGCTTTCCAAACAATTATAGATCCATCTCACGGCATTTCCGTCTATTCCACATTTAATCAGTTGGCTAATCAAAATTGATTATGTCAGATGCTTTGCTGAAATCTAGATAAATGATATCTGAAGCATTTCTACCATTTACTAAACTAGTGACCTGAGTGTGTGTGTGTGTGTGTGTGTGTATACATATATATATAAAATCAGAGAATCATAGAAATGTAGAGTTGGAAGAGACCACACATGATAAGTTTGACAAGACAAACCATGCTGGCTCTTGCTGATCACTGTATTGTCATCAAGATATTTGCATAATGACTGTTGCATAATCCATTCTAATATTTGTTCCCGGTGGTTGAAGTCATACTGATTGTTCTGTAGTTTCCTAGAACTTTTTTTTGTCTTTTTTGAAGAGAGGGACAATGTTTGCTTTTCTGCAGTCCTCCGACAGCTCACTCATTTTCCAAGATTTCTCAGAAATGATGGCAAGTGGTTCTGTGGGTACCTCAGCACATTCCTTCAATACTCTGAGATGCAGTTCATCTGGTCCTGCAGAGCTGAACTCATTTAGGTTAATGAGGTGATTCCTGACTAACTCCTTCTCAATCTTGATTTGCAACCCAGATTTCTTGCCAAGGTTTCTGCTGTTGCATGGAAGCATACAGTTTTCTTTTGGGGGATCCCCCCCCTGCAAAATAGGTTTAAAAATGGAATATTTCTGTCTTTTCATGCTTTTCATTAGCATTTTCTCATCCTTGTTGAGCAGTGGTCCCACCATTTCCTTGGTCATTCTCTTGCTTTGACATATTTTCTGGGGGAAAAAACCTTCTTGCTTCTTCTTGCTTCCCTAGCTAGTTTCAGTTCATTTTGAGTTTTAGCTTTCCTTACACTATTCCTGCAAATTTGGGCTACACATTTGTATTCTTCTGTTGTGATTTGTCCTTCCTTCCATTCTTTATACATGCTTTTTTTTCTTTTTACTTTCTCCTCAAGTTTACTATGTGGCCACATTGGCTTTTTCAGTTGTTTCCCATTTTCCTTCTTCCACGGAATTGTTTGTGATTTTGCTTTTAGCAGCTCCTTCTTCATGAAATCCCACCCATTATGAGTATCTTTTTCCTTTAGCATCTCTAGCCATGGGATTCCATCCAGTATTTCCCTGAACTTAATGGAATCAGCTTTCCTGAAATCCAAGGTTCTTGTTTGACTATATTCTTTTTTGGCCTATCCCATTCATTTTGTTATTTTGACTTCTAGTGGGACTTCAAGCTTAATAATAGTAACTTGCATTTATACAAAGGAGAATGTACCTGCATAGGAAAATGATCCAATGCTTCTTTATATGCATCAACTTGACACTTTACATGGGTTTGGGTCTGGTCTCCTCTGGTTCATATAGAGGCAGGATTTGAATATGGCATACCACCCAACTCATTTTACCAGTGTTCCCATGAAAAAAACCCAGTCTTGTCCCCTCAACAGAGCCTTGATTTCTTATATTCTCAGAGTAATTCAAAAAGCAAAGATGTTGTACTGGCTTATTTAAAAGAGCTTTTTAAAATCCAGTCATTTATTCAAACTAATCAAATTGTGACAAAAATCAAGATTTAAGATTTCTCCAGAAAATCTTGCAGTAAAACAAAAAAATTGAAATTTCCCAGTGAAAAACACTTAAGTAATCAATCCAAGAGAAGGATTTTGGTGGGGTAGAGGAGAAATGGTGAGAGGCGAAGGAATCTCTTACATGATGGTATCTCCTTCTCAAGTAGGAGATGGGACCCTTGACCCAGAGATCATCTAGCTGCCACCACCTATTGATATTAATCCTTGTCATGCAGTATGTCAGTAGGAAACAACTGTGGAATGAATCTCTAGACTTGCAGCTTTGACTACAGAAGCTTTCCTTTCCCACTGCCTACAGGAAAGGGAATTCTGTTTGCATGTGCAAACCGACAAGGCATGTGGAAAGAGAGAACATGGACAGAAGAGATTTTTATAAGGAAAGGTTTTATTATAAGCAGGCAGGCACATTTACAAAAAGATATCCTGTTGATGAAGGCATCTTCCTTCAGGTGTTATTTAGCAGTTACAAAGTTACAAACAAACCTAGGTCACTTCAGACAGAGCTTTACCAGAACTTAAGTCCCTTACATAACTATCTAAAACATTCTTATTCTACTTGCATTACTATATCCAGACTGTGTGTGTGTGTGTGGGGAGAGAGAGAGAGAGAGAGAGAGATTGAGAGAGAGAAAGAGAGAGAATGAGACCTACAAGTCTGAACGTCCTTCCCTAACCTTCTACTGGTCTTTTGTCTCCTTGATGTCCCTTTATCTCTCTTACTTTGTGGTCTCTTGAAGCCTTTTTATAACTCCTTATTCAAAGCATCTGGAAGCTTCTGATCTTGGCCCTTATCTGGTCTTGCTGGTTGGGCAATTGTTCCTTTTGATCTCTGATGTCCTTCTGTGACCCCCAATAAATCAAATTTAAACCCAACACCTCATTAAACCTTTGTTTGCCTGGAGAGGAAACTATCCCCCTTCAGCTACATTGCCTAGATAATGGAGAGAGCCCATTATTGCAAACAGGTTTTTCAAAAATTCATCTTTCTCTTTCCTTGTCTCCCATGCTCAAAGCAAGGAAAAGCAAAGAGTGGAGAGGGACTAAAATCATGTATGGTATTTTTCAGCTTCATTCTGGAAAGACACTTTGTATAGATCTTTACCTTGAATTTAAATGGCATTTGGACACAAATGTAACAATTAAGTTCCTCTTCCTTACAATTGAAATGCATTTGATTTATATTTGTTTTCTAGCTTATTAACAATGAAAAACATTAACTCTTTTCTACTAACTTTGCTATTTCTATGGTGAAAGGGGCAGAATGCTACTTTCTCTAGAAACTTCTGTCAAGCTTAAGTAGCACTCAACAAAACCTGGACATTAAGCAAAACCTGAAATCTATAAATCTGACCCCTCGCCTCAGTCTTTGAGTAGTGAAATTCATTGTGCATATTTGCTGAGACATGCAAATGTACAAGCAGAGCGTTGGCACTAGCTGTCATAAAGCAAGCCCATACGGTGAAATTGTCCAGTTATAAACAATAGTTTTGGTTACCAAATGGCAAGATTAGAGAGACAACAGGAATGAACATTCAATTGGATCCCATTTGAAGTTTATTGTGATATTTGGAGGGAATTGAATCAAATCCAGATATCAAAATGACAGTGGAGAAATGCAGAAGCACACTAAATATTAAGTAGGAAATTAAGTGCCAGGCTTCAGTTTAGTAATTCAGATTAATGTACTGAATGGAGAATAGGGGAAGAGCTAAATTGTTTAAACAATTCTTATTGTTATAATAAAGACTCTAGATGTGAAG
The DNA here is from genome assembly GCA_948474755.1 of Ctenosaura bakeri. Taxonomy (NCBI): domain Eukaryota; kingdom Metazoa; phylum Chordata; class Lepidosauria; order Squamata; family Iguanidae; genus Ctenosaura; species Ctenosaura bakeri. Next base: position 86,671 of record CAOLHI010003828.1, read on the forward strand.
AACTGGATTAAATTAATGAATATTTAATAATAATTGGATTATTTTAATCTATAATGAGAAGCTTAGCCAGATGTCAGAAACTGACAAATATTAGGGACTGATTGTTAGAGGTATATGACTGATGACTATGAATGATGTCGCTTTTGTAGATGTTGCAGACTAATGGTGATAGTAGTAAAATACAGTATTTTAAAAGCATTATGTTTCTTACATTCAAAATAATGATGAGGAAGCAAATAAAATGCAATCACGCTTTGGATATTACTGTACTTTTGAATTAGTGAGGTGTATTTGCATATTTGATGATCATATGCAGATAATTCTGGATCAGATTCCATATATACTTTATTGTAAACGGAACAGTGGAGTCATGTTGTCTGATAATAGAGCATCATCTTCTTGTTACAAGTGATAATTTTAATTTGAAATATAAAGGAAACTTTCTTTCTTCACTAGTCAAATTCTGTCAACCTATGAAAACCTTGATTGGCAGCATAGCAACAATACCTGTAGACATGTTAATTAATTTAATAAGCAAAAATCATGGCTGAATAGTGTTGGTAAAGTAAGGGGTTACTTTCCAGTGTCATGAAACATGTTTATAAAAGCTGACTACATTTCAGAATGTGTGGTTATTCTAACAAGAAATTGAATTGGATGTACAAGTGTACCATTTATTCAAATAATCTTCCAAAGTTACCCAGCTCAAAGAAAAATGCCATTTTCTACACCAACAGAGCATGTAATGGTTTGTCATTACAAGTAAAGTTTAATTTACACAAAGGCTCACTCCCACTCATAGCAAGCTTTCTTAGAAATAACCAATCAGACCTACAGTGGCATATTTTATTTGCATATGACTGTTCTGCAATGAATGTGCAAAGTGATGAATAGCACTTCCAGGCATTAATTCTCTGGCATTAGGTTTTTTGAGAAAACAGGTCAGATCACAAAGAGGTCATTAGCCTTAGTAGGCAGTTTGACCAGATATCAGCCATCTTTCTATCTTTGAAGATATCTTTCAAGATATCAGCCATCTTTCTATCCTACTCCTCTCAATAGAAACGAAAAATGGAAGCCTGATAGGTTGCAATGCATTGGAGGTAATCCTTTCCCCTGGATAATGCATTAATAAAGTGGGAGACAGAGTTACTCTAGCTGCTAATTCCAATTTTCTCCTGGGTCTTCCACCATCTTCTCTTGCCTGTGGGATGCATAATAAAGTCTTGCTTAATACCATAGATAGGAATTTACAGCTAAAGAAGGGAACATGTGGTGATGCTTTGAGGTTTGAACCTTCAACCTTAATGGTACTACTGTATGGAATCCATTTGGAACAAATTATTTCCACTATCTGTCTGAAATGTTTGCTAAAAGGAGAGTGAGCAAAGAGGACAATCCTGGCACAGGCAGTAGTTGAAATTTCTGCTCCTCCACTGAACCAGAATAGATTTATCAAAAATATTTGAAATGGCAACACTGGGTTGTAACCAGTCTTAATCATACTTAAAGTGGAATCCTTGAAATGAGGGTAATGTCATCTCACCTATTTTAAGTCCTATGTGATTTCTACCTGTCTGTATAGAGTACATAGTAAGTAAGTAACTCTGTATTGTTGGTAAAAGAAATTATCAACAGAAAGTTTCAGGAAACAAGGAATATATATATATTAATCTACCTGACAAACTTATTTGTGTTTAGGGCAGTTACGTACCAGTTTTGCTTTACTGAACCCAATAAGATTGTTTGCATAACCTTTTGTGTTATATCAGTGCTCATTTATTAGATGGCATTCACTGCCATGGTTCTTGAACTAAATATCTAGAAATATAGTGAGACAATGACTGATGGAAGGGTGATGATTTCACCTGTATTCTATGGTCTAATTCATCATGTTATGATTTATAAATTAAAACTTTTAAGCACCATCCCTACATATAAGTTTTTGATTTATATAATATCTGTCTGATTTATAAGTCAGAGAAATGATCTATTGTTCAGCTAACTAATTTATTGGTCAAGCAGACAAAATACATTACCCAATAGCTTCCTAAATTATGTCAATGATTTATAAATCATTTAATTGACTTATAATGTTGAACATTGAACTGGTAGCAGGAGATAGATATCCAGAAGCCTGCTTCTAAAAAGGCTTTCCTTGCACTTTGGGTTTCCACCTTTAACTATGATCACTTTCTGAATACTCTCCATGCTATGATGTAATGAGGAAATAAAAGATGAGTACAAACTTCCAATGAGACTTGGAATATAAGGGCATTGCAGAATTTCACTCCAGAGGCACTCAAACAGTGTTGACTATTTTATCTTTCTTGCTTTCATTTTGTCCTCTTGATCCCTTTTGTTGTTCATCTCTATTAGATGCATTCAGAGTTTTTATATTTCTATTGTATCTACATTAATAACTTCCCAAGTAACATCGCTTATGTAGTTCAAGTCACACACAATAGGGGTGTGTGAGGAGCACCCATTTTCTAGCAGATAAGGGGACAACCATACCTGTAGCCACAAGCTCCAAGACTTCTCTACGTGAAGATTCAAATTCTCTAGCAGAAAACACAACAACTTACCTTTAACAATCTTAAATGCTATTTTTGAACTATATATGGTTTAAATTATTCTGCTTTGACTCATATCGTGTGCTGTTGCGATCATAGATAGCTGGGAGTAAGACAGATCTCATACTAAGTAGATGTGAGTTTGTTCCCCACCAATAACTTATAGCTTCAAATGGAAATCCACAGGGTGATATCACAAGAGGTGGAAGAGATAACACCACACTGAAAGAATTTTTCAGTATACTGCTTTGATTTTTTTTTCTTCCTTTTTAATTCCTATGAAAGACTTCTTCACTAGGTCAATAGTTTCTATCATTTCTGCAAACATCACTAATGAGAATTTTCCCCTCTTTTGCTCTATGTGACAAGTTTAACTATTTCTAACAGTCACATTTTTATCCACTTTTCTCCTTTTTAATATACTAGCTCATTAATACTCATATTGGTACTTCCTGTTCTCTAATGGCTTTTGGATTATGTTTTCCCTGATCAATAAGAAATCAGGAATGCATAAAAAATGTTATTATAAGCCTGCTGATTGCAGTATGTTCTGCTCCTGTTCACTGTTTTCATCAGTCAGCACCCACCTCCCCTGGATGCAAGGTGAGGAATCACTTTTAGACCAAGAGCTGAAGTTCAGGCAAGTTTACGGGAGACTCATCCCACTGGTGGCAGGGCCAAAGGTGTAAAGGTGGGACCAAAAATAATATATTTTAAATTAAGGTGATTAAGGGATTAAGCTTTGGGAGAGGATTTTCAACCCTTTAGAATGGAGAAAAATTGGAAACCATCAAATGATGGTGTTCTCAGAGTGTGCCTATCTGGGGAAGCCCAAACAGCCCACTTGAGAGCCTGGTATACTTAACTAAGCAGCTAATGGTTGGTGAGCATAGTCACTTTTCAGGATGAGTCACTCACCCAGCCAGCCAACATGAAGGCACACCAAAGTATTTAAAGGAGAGAATCAAATACCCATCAGTGTATTTTAGAAAACTTGGACATGCTACCACCATGGGGATTGGCTTTGATGTGGGCTTTCCAAATCACATCACAGCAATTAACATTCCTGTAATGCTATAGTGCTAGCAGATATCTATGATCATTCCTTCAAAAAATACCCAGAAGGAGTTAGAATAAGGGCCAGGTTGGGCATCTCAAGAGTTATCTTTCCAAACCAGCTGCATCAAATAAGTGATAATCATAACTCATAGTCTGTTGTTTCTTTGTCTTTGTTTTTGAAACAGAGAGCTTAAGGGCAAAGCAGCTCATATGAGATACTTGTAAGCAAAAACATGATCCACTGTACACATTGCCAGAGGAAATCTATTTTAATTGCTCAAAGTTGATCCTCATTAATTACTTTCAGTAAAATGCCAAGTCTTAAAGCTTAGTGGTGTCAGGTCTTAGAGCTTGTTCTTTTGTTCAGACATTAGCTTTCCTGTTGCAAATTGTTACCATGGACCAAATTCTCAGCAAGATTAACCTGAACAGCATCACTGATATTTCCCCCATCCACCACAATGTTTCTATGTCCCAGCATTTATTTTGAATTTTTATTGCTGTCCTTATCCTATTCCTTCAAGTGTTTGTGACAGAAGGGTTTTACAGATGTGCCGAAGTGATTATCACAAATATGATACAAGCAAAGGAATAATTCTTTATAAATGGAAGAAGGAAAGTTTGGACTAAAACGCTTGATACTGTATGTCAGAGTTTGCAATGTACTGTACCTCTTTGAAATTCTATTTTTAGATAAATGATCAGAGGTTAGCCATGCTTAGAAAGAATTTAGAATCTTTCCTAATAAGACTGTTTAATCTTCTTTTTACCTCTTGGTTCCCAGTATTTTGCCTGACTTCAAAATCCTTCCAGTATAGCACTACTTTTTATACAAAATAGAAAACATGAGTTCTAAAACCATATGAGGGAGTTTTCTTAATTACTCTAAGGAGGTGTTGCTATAGTTTATTTCCTTCATGAGACCTATTCAGACATCCTAGGAGGTCCTATTTTATATTATTTCAAGATACATGGAGAGGAACCCTATTTACATCTGTAATCAACCATATCTATGCTTGACCTAGTGGCAGTTAGTGACCTCTATGTCAGTGGGATGTCAGTACATTTCAAGTTTAAAGCCCAAACTTTAAAAGAGGTATTCAAGGTGTTGAGTGTATTTTGGGGATAACACTTTAGTAGCTCCTTTAAGCTTCAAACTAAATCCCAGAGTGGATTTACAGCCCCATTCACATGGAAACCACCAGCTGCCCTGGTTTGCTCTCTGCCCTTCCATTCTTATAAAAACAGCTGAGGGAGTGAGGGACTGGCAAAGTGGCTAATGGTAGTAGTAAGTGGCTATTTGTGAAAAAGCATGGTTGTGCTTAAAATTAATGGTTGAGATATCTGTCAAGTTACCGTATCTTTTTGGGACTTCCTTCTTTTGATCCTATCACTATTAAAAGCATATTGGTGGAGACATGGAAGATGGCTCTCTCATTGGATGTTCTCTAGCTTTGGAACTTCTTGCTGAAACAATTTAAGCTGGCCTTGTCTAATGTCCTTCAACCACTGGACAAATATAGGCATTTAGACAAGTTATAGCTGAAGAGTTTGGTTGTTTCTATTTATTGTTGTTTTTTCAATTGTGTTGAAATCTGTTACTATGTCCATAGGAGCATGTTTACTTTTATTTGAATTTCATTGACCATTTTTGACAGAAAGCTGGGACATTAAAATATATAAATGGATCAAGATGAGATCATTTTTACTCCCATGTGATATTTTCAATCAACATTTTGGTTCATTGTTTACACCAAGATGCAGAATATCAACACCTAAATAAAAATGTGCACAGAATAGTTCTAGATAAATAGTTTTCTATGAATATCTTCCCCCAAACATGACTGACATCAACTGGAGGGAGGGAGGGAGGGAGAAGGAGACTGATCATGGATGAGTGGAAGAGGGAAAGTTCATGAAGAGTAAGGGGGGAAGAAAAATAGAAAATACAGTTGAAAATGCATCTAGTGATTATAGCCACTTCTTGCTACAGAAACTTAGCTTGAGGGTCATTGCCAGTAAAATACTGTGACAGAATCTGTATTCCAGGGGGAAATTATCTGTATGGGAATAGACAAGGATAGATAAACTACCCTTTTATTGGATAGCTCCTATACTTTTATAGAAACACACACACATACACAAACCCCTGCAAAGAAAGGTAAGACTCTTCAGTTCTTACATCTTCATAATGTACAGAAGAGTAGCAAATATAATTTTATCTAGACTGCCTACTAAGATATGTAGGAACTATGTCAGATATATGCTTCTCATACATGTGAAGAAACCAGCAATATTCTTTGTTCTTGTCTGACGTGAAGGCAGACTTAACAAAATGGTTCTGTCCCCAGTTTCATTATATACATGCATGACAATGGTCTTACGATAGTTATTTATTTAAGCATGTATGCTGCCTTATAAGACAAGCCCTGCAGTTAATATAAACATTTAATATCATTATATTAAAAACATGTGCCTAAAAGAAGCACATTCAATCAGACTTATACAATATGTATATCCATTAAAACTAGAATGGTATGACATTAAAAATTCAATTTATCAATTGACCATTTGAGTAAAAAGCATATTAAAATTAAAAGGACTTTAAATCCCACTCAAAAGCAAACAGGGAAAAGGAAAACATATCTGCTTTGGACAGGAATTTCCAAGACACAGGCCCACCACTAAGAATGTTTTATGTCTTGTATTTGCTACCTAACTGATCTTATCAGTGAGCCTATGAGCAGGGTCTGTGTGGCCCATCTTGAGAAGTGGGAAAATTCATATAGGTGAACTTTTCTCCATCTAGGCAATTACTAACCAGGTGGTGTAGTTGCTAGCACTAAAACAGGGGGAATCCAGTTTCAAATTTTCAACGGAGTCATGACACTCATGGGATAAAAAGGAGAAAGGAAAGGGGAACAAAAAGAATCATAGAATCATACAGCTGGAAGAGACCACAAAGGTCATTGAGTCCAACCCCGTGACATGCAGGAATCAAAGCATTCCCGATAGATGGCCACCCAGCCTCTATTTTAAAACCTCCAAAGAAGGAGATTCCACCACGGTCTGAGGCACAGCATTCCATTGTCAAACTGTGGTTTTTATTTTCACATGAGTTTTCATGAATATAAACCCACTTCTTTGGCTGAAATATAGAGTGATAATAAATGCTCAAGTATAAACCATATTTACACACATTTTTACTCTCAACTGTGTAAGTATTCTTTATACCTGAGAATTTATTATCACTGTTTTTCATCCAAAGAAGTAGTTTATATCCATGAAAGTTCATGTAAAAATAAAAATTACTTAGTCTTAAAGGTGCTACCACACTTCTTTTTCTTTTTTTCTTTCCTTCCTTTCCCTTCTTTTTATGCTGCAAAAAAAAGTGCAGAGGGCCTTCTTGCACAGAAGTCCTTATACTATTCTTTGTACAGTGTTATTTATGTACTTATTTATGTATTTGTGTTATCTATGTATTTATGTTTCTTTTCCAGAATTTATGCCTCACATTACTAGCTCAAATGATGTCTAAGCATGGCTTACAATATTACAAAAAATTGAAACACAGCAATAAAGTCACAGTAAAAGTTAATATCATGTAAATTCATCCAGACTGGATCGGAGCCATCTGTCACCACTATTCCTCATAGGATTTATTGCAGATTTTACTGTAGAAAATTACATTTTCAGTATTGCACTCCTCTGGAAAACCTAAACTACTGGACGAAGTTTCTGTGGAAGTATAAAATGCAGAGAGGAGTTTTTTCTGAGATTTGTAGGGTACTACCCACAGTAAAGAAAGTGAGCACGGTGTAGTTTTTTGAGAGCTGGACTACAACTCTGGTGATCAGGGTTTGAATCCTGCTCAGCATAGAAACCAACTGGGAGACCTTGGGCAAGTCATACCATTTCAGCCTTAGGGAAGTCAAAGGCAAACTTCCTCCAAACAAATCTTGCTAAGAAAACCCCATATTCATCTCAGGGTCCCCATAAGCTGGAAACAGCTTGAAGGCACACAACAAACAGACAACAAACCCACAGTAACATGCACAAACTATTGGAAATGATGCATGCAAATTTACAAAATGTTAATCAGTTGAGCTACAACAGTAATGTCTGTCCAATAAATCAAGAAAAACATTTCCCTGTAAACTATGTGACTAGCACAGCCAATGTCAAGCATATTAGGTCCTCATTTATTTCAACAGGAGAATTAAGCACCTGCTCAGATCTTTTTGGTCAATTGACTTTGGTTCGATGGTCCCTCATGTTTCTGGTAGATATACAATAGCCTGGATGAATAAAGAACAAATCAGGCTGTTCTTGAGAGTGCCAAACTGCAGGCAACAGCAGAAGGCAGTTGTGGTCATGTCACCAGCTGCTGACTTCACAATTTAGAACTGGCAACCATCTGTGAGACACATAGAACTGATCTATAGATTCAAGACCCCATGGACTTACTGTGGAAGATAACACTTAATTTCCAACCTTCTTTTCCTTTTTGTTTTTCTTAAAAGAGATAGTATGTGTATTTGCTGACCTTCTTACAATTAGAGCTTTTCCTTAGAACTTTTCTGTCTTTGAGTGTTATAAAAGTATTCTTAAGTACTCCTCTTGGCTTAAATACCCTCAAAGCACCAGATCCTATCTGATCATGGAAGGGAAGCAGGGTCAGCTCTGGTTGATATGTGGGTGGGAGATTGTCAACAAATACCAGGTGCCATAGGCTATATTTCAGGTGAAGGAATGGGCTAAACCACCTCTAGGTAGTCCTTGCATAAGAAAAGCCTATGAATTAATGAAGACATGATAAGCCAACAGGTGCTTTGAAGGCACATATATACACACACACACATACACATTTTGGTTTACAGTATTTATTTGATATTCTGTGTTACTGAGAAAAGCTGGAACCAAGCCATATCACTAATATATTTTTAAATATACAGTAGCCCCTCCACATTTGCAAGGGTTAGGGATACACAAACTTTGCAAAAGTGGAAAAATTGCAAATAATTCCCCCCTTCCACTATTCGTTTCTGGAGCTTCCCCTCCCATTTCTTTGCCTTTGGCCCTGATGTTGGAGGCAGGAGAAGAGAGACAACTGAAAAGTCTTACTGGTACTTTCCCCTCAGACAGAGAAGAGGGGCATTCCGAGGTTCCAATTACTTCCTGTGGCCATCTTGAGAAAGGAGCAGCTGACCAATCAGCAGCCAATATACAGCAGAATGTGCAACCACATGGCAGAGAGAACATATGTTCAGAAGTGGGAGGGGGGTTGTTCACCCAAAAGGGAAAAAAATACATTTTAAATGCAAGCCTAGGGTGAGCAATGCAAGAGATGGGAGGAGGAAAATGGTGGGGGGAGGCAAGCACATGCCTTGTGAATAATCAAATTTGCAAAGGTCAAACCCATGATTATGGAGGGGCTATTGTATCTGTGTTTAATTTTGCTTTTAAAAGGAGAAGTTGTGTCAGTGGTATGCATTAACAGAAGACATAATGGAGAATCCCTATAACATCTGATACTCTAAAAATTAATCAAGAGCTATTTTCACCTGTTACACAGCAATAGCAATAGGTAATTCTATCACCATTGATTTAATTTAGGTTCACATTTTTCTATTGTTTAGGCTCACTCTATCCACTTATATATTTGTGAGCCTTTTTGTTTCTGCATAGAAAGTCATGTGTATTTTTGTGCAAATTTTTCAAAATGTTCTCATTTTTGTGTGCATTTGTCAAATGGATGAATTTTTAAATGCATGTATGAATTCTGAATGTTCATTGACTAATGCATGTTTTAATATACATAAATACATCTATGTGTATTTTTCAAGGGTCTACTTTTTTTTTCAAATGCAGGGGGCGTTTTTTGGTTTGATTTTCCAATCACTATTTATGCATTCATTTCCCAGAGATACCATCCAGGGAATTTTACACTGAAACTTACAACCATTTTTTCACTCAACTCCACACACCAATAAACTCTGATTTCTACTAAATGCACACTTGGAGGAAACAGCAACTCTCCTTATTCTCCACTGAAGCTGCGTGTTGGTCAAATTCAAATGTTACATTATTGAATGAATAGCTAAAAATGTAGTTGCCCCTGAATATGTTTTAAAAAGAAAATGTAACATAGGAAAACAGCTTAGTGTTAAAAAGATCATTGGCCTGAGTCTTCTTGTTAGGTCCATGAAAAGATGAATAATTATGATAGTTTTCTCCCCACTGTGAGAGAAAATAAATATTCCCTCACAGTATTGTCCCCATATTTGAATGTGAAATGCTGTGTAGGAATTATTTCTGCTAGTAAAAACACATATTTTTATGCAGAAAAAAAGTTCTGTTGCTATGCAACATTCCAGGACATTCAAATCCCAGGAGAAAATCATGCAAAATTCTTCCTCTTCTATTATTCTTTCCAACAGGATTTACCAGCTGTTGGGAAACCTATTTTCCAATCCGAGTATGAATAATCTACTATATAAAAGTCAAAGTTTGTATCTTTGTTTGTCAGTGTGAGGCAAAGACCTCATATGATTGGCTGCCTGAGAATATTCTATAGAATCCTGGGGTTTACAGTTTCGGGAGGGACCTTTAGAATTCTCAGCCAGATTGCTCTTGGGTCTGGCCAGTTGCTATGGAGACAAGGCCTAGCAAAAAGGATGAGGGCAGTGTATTCCCTCAGGAACCCAACATCTGTATGTTAATAACTCTGAATACAGATTGGATTGGGGAATATGGGGAAAAGGTACTAGACAAGACAGTTTGGGGAATTAGAGACACAGGATTTCAAATCATTCTAACAAGTATTATCTTTGAAAAAATAAAATCCCAGGCAATGCCGGGTATACACACTAATTATGAATATTCTTTCCAATAGGCTTTAACTACAAGTTTGAACTACAATTTGACTCATCACCGAACTATTGATTCAATGAATCTTCTCTGGTTCCAGACCAAATCAAGCCTAAACGCTCCTTAGAAGCCAAAATGACTAGACTGAGAGTATTGTACTTCTAAGATATTATGAGATGGCATGACTCATTTGAGAAGATAATAGTGCTTGGTAAAATGGATGGCAGTGGGAAAAGAGGAAGACCACATTACAATTGGATAGATTCAATCAAGGATCCCACGGCCCTGAGTTTGCAAGACCTGAGGCAGGTCTGTTGATAACAGGGTGATGTGGAGGTATCCCATTCACAGAGTTACTCTAAGTCAAAATCAACTTGATGGCAATTGAAAACAACAATGAACTCAAGAAGATACAGGCTATTAAATTCAGGTCAGACTCCAGTTGTGACTTTATGCTAGTATAAATATGGTTACAGAAACGGTTGCGGTTTCTCAGAGCTTGCACTGTCTACAGGGTTCTGTAAGTGTCTCCTGAGTGGTGAGTAGGGAGTTGAAGCTACTGTTGTGCTATGGGACCGTGTATGTATGGTTGATGGCATAATAGTGTGATCCAATAACTCCAATGGAGGATGTAATTTTATGCTACACAACAAGTGTATTAACAAGTGTATTAACAAGTGTATAAGATGCATGTTGTGTAATCTGGAAAAAAAAGATGCAAAGATTTTCCGTAAAGAATTATTCTGACTAGCAGGAATAATAAAAAATTACAGGGCTTAGTGGAGAGCAAAAATAAAAAGACCACAAGTCAGAGGAAAGGACATACATTAATGAAGCAGAAAAGAAAGTGTGGAAAGCACTGAGGATAAATGGCAAGAAGAATAGCGGGAAACTCACAGGGGAAATAGCTGAAGGCAGCAAGCTGTTCAATTATGGGAAAGAAACAAACCAGAATCTTGCAGAAAGTTTGATCTAAACTCAGAAAAAGAATGCCGACGGCAGTTTCATTTGTTTTATTTTTTTTTTCCCCCATTCTTCAGAGCTTTCCTTGCTGTCTTCATGGCTAATATCCTCACAAGGGTTAATACCAGGATTGTAGATTTCTAGAAAATGACAAGCAATATAGACTCCCTTTGAACTCGTGTCATGGAGAGTGCCTTTTCATTACCACTGAGAGACTACAGCTAGCCCTTTCTGAGCTGAGTTAAGGCAGGGAGACATGATATGGTTTGAGATGCAACACCTCTCTTTTTTGCATTGACAAAGTACATTTCTAAAGGCAATTCTCAAGAGCAAAGGCAATTTACTTTCCCAGAGTATGAAACAAACATGGAAATGTTTGTTAAAAATAAAAATAAGATTTCTTTTTAAAAAAAAAAAATCTCTGATAGCTGTACAAATAATTCCAGCTCTTAAAAGGCAATTTTCCTTCAACTTAGATGGTCATGGACATCCTGGTCATGAAAACTGTGTAGGCAACTACACTTGTACCAGTGACTGTGTGCCTAGAAGGAACATTGGAGACAGAGAGGTAGTTAAGATTCCATGCTGCGTTCCCTATTTGAATTCTCTGCTCTGTTGCTTTCTCACTTACGGGTGTTATTCTGAGGCTTGACTTCATTTCCTCCACATAGCACTCTCTTATAGTCAGCAACAACAGATGCCATCTCTCTCTCTCTTTGTCAGTTTAAAATATAGTTCTCTAATACACTTTTTTTTCTCTTCAGTGAAGATGATCTTCTATTGATGTTTCCAAAAACCCGCTTATGCAGCAGCCATGTCAAGGATCTGCTATTTCCAAAATGGGTTCAGCACCTTGGATGCCTCCATTAAAATCTGGAATAAAATCCAGAATGGATTCACAGCAGCCACCAGCTACCACCAGCTACCACTAACCAGCTCTTTTAAAAATTAGGAACATGTTGTATTCTCTCTCAGAACTGGCTTGCTCCTCTCAAGGCCTCCTATGCCCACTTGTACATATGCCCACTGTGTATCTGCCTTTATCCCAGTGAGCTCCATGCAGTGTCTATGGCCATTTCTGCACGGGCTAATAGAAACGGTGCAGACCATCATCCAGGGAGGACATCTGCACCTGGGAGTGGACTGGGTCGGACCTACTTAATGTAGATCTGCACCTCAGCTCACTCCGGAATGACCCCAAGTGGTCGTCAAGCGTGCTTTTGAAAGACCGCTTAAAACAGGTCTTTCAAAAGCACGGAGCATGCCATTCTGTTCCTGCTCTCCGGTGCAGATTTGCAGGCTCGCACCAGTATGAGCTTGCGATCTGCCGGGGGCTGGCTTTAGGCTGGCAAGCTTCAGCGGTTGGTCGAGACCCTCGACCAACTGGAAGCTGCCATTTTTGTCCCCAGAGCAGTGCGGACCAGACCGGGGAGCCAAGAAGTCCGGTTAGTAGCGGCACGGGGCAATTCCCTCGCCCATGCGGAAATGGCCTATGGTTCTTCTCTTTCCCACAATCTCCTCCCAGTGGACTTATGAGGTAGGTCAGGCTGACAATCAGTGATTTTCATACAGTGAATTCCATGTCAGTAGAGATTAAAAACTGCATCTCCCAAGTCCCATTCCTTTACTGTTAGTACTACAGCACACTGGATGTGAAAGCTGTTGATCAAGTTTGCTTTGATATTAAGACAAGAATAAATGGATATGACCAAACAGGGAGGGGGAAATGCCTTACTTATACTTATACTTATATCCTTCACACATACCCAGTGAGCCTAAATTATTGGCCACATACAGATGACCACAGGGGATGGCCATTTTAGGAAAGGACTGAAAAGATAATTTCACACAATTCATCTACCAGTGTGATATTTTATACATTTCATTAGTTTTACAAATAAAATGCTAACATCATGTTGTTTAGTATGATACATGGCTTTGTTATACCTACATTTTGGAGATAACATTAGAGATTGGTGAATATTAATATGTTTTTGATAGGATTTTGCCAAAGTTCATGAATTTCTTCATATTCAAGACAAAAGAAACTGACTTTTAAAAAAAAATGCACATGAAACCACAACTGACAAATGCCTCCGTCTAGAGACAAGGTTTTGACTTCTCAGCTTTTGAATGTCTGATTTCAGATCACTGTCTATTCAGTTGTGTTAGTATTAAGGTTACTACCCCCTTTTTTTTTTTTTCTTGAGAGGGTACTCCACTTAATAGCTATAGGGTATGCAAACAACAACATGGTTTTCTCTATCTGGAGTGTAGGTATACCCATTGAATTTGGGCAGTGCTGTGGAGATGAACTTTATTTTGAAGAATTTTCCAAAAATTGCAGATTTCTTCTGAGTAGTATGGAAAGTCAGACATACACTCTGAACTTCACAAAAGCTGATTTCGTTAAGCTAAGGGAAATACGGGGTGAGATTCCATTGTCAGAAATGCATAAAAGGAAGGGAATTCAGGATGCATGGGAGTTTTTTCAAGGTGAGGTATTGAAGGTACAGTTGCAAACAATTCCAAGGAAGAAGAAAAGTGGTAGTCATCTAGAGAAACCAGGGTGGATATAGAAAGAACTTTCAGAGCAGTTAAGATTTAAAAGAGACATGGGTAAGAAATGGAAGAGGAAATTACAAAAGAGAATTACAAATAAATTCTCAGTACTTGTAAGGCTAAAGTCAGAAAAGCTAAAACTGAAAATGAGCTCAGGATACCAGAGAGGTTAAAAATAAAAAAGGGGGCAAAAGAGGGCAAACTGGATGTGTTTGCATCAAGAAGAAGAACAAGGAAATGGTACAGCAACTACATAAAGAAGACAGTGAAATACTAATAGGGAACAGGGAGAAGGATGGACACTTGCATACTTCATTGCTGTAGTCTTCTTCCTAAAAGAAAACAATGCTGTAACTGTTACCTCTAACAAAGGTAAAACAGGAAAAAATACTAATAGAACATGGCCTCAAATCCCGGAAAACCCACAACAACCAAAGGTAAAACTTTCATTTGGACTAACATTGGCAAGTTTTACTTATACAGAATCTAAATATTTTTCAGCTATAAAAGCACATGAATTTCTTGAGAAGTTCAACATTTTCTGCCTAAGAAGGAAACAATTATCTTCTCATGGGACAAGGACAACATGGATTATTTCGCTGTTGGTAATGGAGTTGAAATTTAGTTACCTGTGTTTTATTGCCCTTTACCCATGGTCTCCACATGGCCAAGAAGGGTACCGACCTTTGTTGGCATTGAGATCCACCCCCCCCCGAAACAATGGAACTCCAACATAAACATTCAATACAAAATGTAGGCCTGTGGCTCACAATCATGACTTCTCTTCACCTGTATGATTTTTAAAATATCTTTCGCATGATGAAGAATCCAGTGTAGCTTCAAAAGTTTGCATGATGTATTTTGTTGGCCATTTCAGTTGGCCAATAAAGGATATTGTGGCTTTTTTTGCAGATTATGGTTTTGTTGTATTTTGCTGTGTGGCTGACACTAGCCGCCCCTGGTTATGTAACTAGTGGAAGTAGAACTGCATAGTAAGGGGAATACAACCCGTAATAGGTAAAGAGGTAGTAAAGGAGTATTTAACTACTGTAAATCAGTAGTTCTCAAACTGTGGGTTGTCTCTCCCTGGTCCATGGGGGAAAAATAATTGCCCACCTCCACATTAGATAGCCTGAAACATGCTGACTTAGCTTAGGCCATTTCCACATTTTTAACACAGGGCAGAGCGTCCTCCAGGGAGGACATCTGCACCTGGGAGCAGACTGTGTCAGACCTACTTAACGTAGATCCGCACCCCAGCCCGCTCCAGAAGAACCCCAAGTAGTTGTCCAGCATGCTTTTGAAAGACTGCTAAAAACAGGTCTTTCAAAAGCACGGAGTGCGCCATTCTGTCCCTGCTCCTTTATGCAGATTCGCAGGCTTGCATTGGTGTGAGCCTGCAATCTGCTGGGGGTGGGCTTTAGGCTGGCGAGCTTCAGTGGTTGGTCGAGACCCTTGACCAACCAGAAGCCACCATTTTCGTCCCCGGAGCAGTGCGGAGTGGCAGCCATGCACTGCTCTGGAGAAGCGTGGACCGGACTGGGGAGCCCAAAATTCCAGTGAGTAGCATCACAGGGCGATTCTCTCACCCCGTGCAGAAATGTCCTTATTCTTTGCTTCATCTTCATATAACTTTTCTCTTGGAAAACTCACTTCCAAAATGATTCTTCTTCTCAGATTATGATTCTGTGCTAAAGTCTTTTATTTTAAATTGGTTTTGGAATTCTTATTGCCTTTTTAATTTTCAAGTGAAAATAATTTTTAATGGAAAAAATAGAGATGATTTTTATGTGCCACATGATTTGCTCTGTCTGTTATTATGTATTTTGCCTGTCTAAAAGAAATTGCCACCAATTCTCACTGGGCAGCTAATTTTGGAAAAATAGGCCAAGGCCCAGTTGAGTCAGTGGCTATCAAACAGCAGATGTTCTCTGATCATGCTTTGGCACCTTAGGAGTTTGGCTATTCACTATGAAAATTCATGCCAAGATAAACCAGTTAGCATGTGTTCCAGAGAACAACTAATGTATCCAGGTCTCATTACATCAGACAAAGAAGGACAAAGAGATGTTTCATCTGAAGCTAATAAAGTCTTTCTGGTATGTGTTGTCAGTTCTTGTGAATTATGTAGGCAGAGTTCGAAAAAAGGCACTGAGTATAACCTCAAAAATCAGAAACCAAACAATGAAATATTACCCTGGGCTCTTGTTCTCTGCTTAGATAAAGACTTGAATGACAAGTGTTGGAAAACAAAATTCTTCTTAATGGACAACTGATAAGGGAGGATATGGGACACCTGACTTATGGAAAAACTCTCTGATAACATTAAGCAAACCTTCAAATAAGTTGAGACTTATTAATTGAAGACTTGTTTCCTTTCACTGACTATGTAAATAAAAATACATAATGACTGAGGCCACATTTTCATCATACTGGAATATGGAAAGATATTTTCCATGACAAAATGTTTAGATTCATCAATAGTGATTCTGCTACTTCACTGAGATTCCAAGATGTTTATTTCACTTTAAACTGCTCAATGATTGTATCCATTTTGTAAATGTGTTAATAAATTATATTATTATTACTTCAAATAAAAAAAAATATTAAAAACTAGAAAAGCTACTTTTTAGGATTCAGCTCCCAGAATCCACAAGTAGCCACCAATTTCCTAGAGTTTTGATACTGAAAATATAAGACCAGACATCTTCTAGTATAATGAAAAACAAAGATCGGACATCCCAGTAGTTAACCTAGATGCAACATTCATTACTTCATAATGAGAATAGAGTTTTTATTCCTTCCTCCCCTTTTAGTGGTTTGAATATATTTTCTCTGTTTAACGTGGCTTAATGGGCTAAATTCTGTTGGTTAGTCCCAGAGTCAATTGTTGAGCAGTAAGTCAAAACATAGGTAAATCCCATTGATTCAAGGGGTTTTCTCTAGCTTCGACTAACAGTAAGATTTTTTTCCAGCTGAGACTGGCAGTAGGATTTAGGTCAACATCTCAAATTTTTTGGAATGTTTACTCAAAGGTCGCACAATATACAGTATGCTTTGTTCCCAAAATATTGTACATAGGATTACAGGCTAAAATTATTTTTATTGATAATTAGTGTATATATATATATATCCAGCATTGCCCAGGATTTTATTTTCTTATAGGTAATACTTGTTAGAAAGATTTGAGATCCTGTGTCTCTAATTCCCCAAACTGTCTTGTCCAGTACCTTTTCCCCATATTCCCCGAATCAATCTGTATTCAGAGTTATTAACATAAAGACGCTGGGTTCCTGAGGGAATACACTGCCCTCTTCCTTGCTGCTAGGCCTCATCTTCATAGCAACCAGTCAGACCCAAGAACTCTCTGCTGAGAATTCTAAAGGCCCCTCCCTAAACTGTAAACCCCAGGATTCCATAGAATCTTCACAGGCAGCCAATCATATAAGGTCTTCGCCTCACACAGCTAATCTTATGTGGTCAGGTCTTTGCCTGACACAGAAAAACTCACAGACTTTGACTTTTATATGTTAGATTGATTTCTCTTCTAATTGTTGCTGCAATTACTAGGGCAAGTCTTAATAATGAGATGATGCATTTTGGATACTTTGTATAAACACCTCGGAAAAAGAGTCCAAACATTCCTCCTCCTCCTCTTCCTCCTCCACTTCCACCCCTTCCCTCCCTCTCCCTCTCCCCCTCTTCTTCTAATAGACAACTGGGATTTTCATACTTCACTTATGGTCCATTGGCACATATTTCTGTGCAAGTCTTGTCAGAAATTAAGCAAAAGAGCAGATGCTTCTGTTATCTGCCAGTGATGAGTATTCCCTACAAGGTGGGACCAGACAATATTTGCAGCTTGATGCCTTCTAACCATATGTTATTATATCACATCTTCTTAATTGTTTTCCTCTTTCCTCACTAGGCAAATGATTTTTCTCTGGGAACCATAAGCCTCCTATTAGTTTAATTATTGCATTTGTTGGCAAAAGGAAGTGTCATTTAGAAATGAAAAAAATAACAGAAGTAGCATTAGAATGCAGAAGAGATTTCTGACACTGATTTTTGTTTTTTTAAAAAAATATATTGTTATCAATACCAGCGCCATTTCTGCACTATACTCTTATAGTATGATTATTCCGCTTTCAACATCCTATGAAATCCTGGGGTTTGCAGTTTAGGAAGGGGCCAGCTGGCTTTTCAAGAAATGTTTTTCAAGAAATATTTGTATTCTGTTAATTTTCATCTGCAGGCAGGAAAAGTTTAAATGTGCCCCTTATATTTCCGTATGACTTGGGTTTTGTAAAATGTTACATACAGAGACACAGCACTTGCTTCTATGCTGCTGAAGTAATGCTGAAAGGACAGTAATATGCAGCTGATTCAGGCAGGTTTTCCAGCCATATTCCCCAAAGACCACACATTTCATTCAGTGAACAGAATGGCAATCTCAATTTAAACAGATGGCTATCTCAATTTTAAAATTGTCAGCTGCCATGCACTCCAGTGTAAGCATTGAATATTAGTGTCCACCCACTGCAGTCTGTTGCTGCTGTGCCTGCTATTTAGCACTATTTTCTTTCACTTTCCTACAGGTGTGAAAAATCTTACAGCAGGTCACAGTTTTTAAACAGAGATATTCCTTCTCATGGAGGACAAGAAAATGTAAAAATATTCTTTACATACTTAGTAATATGATTGGAGACTCATGGGAAATGTTCATAAAACAGTATGTGGCTGACCAACCTGCTAGAGTATGCTCCATGCACACAGACACACGTGCAATTGGTTTGTGAAAAAACAGTGGTCTGGATCCTCCTAGTTAATCCTAGCTAAAGTTCAATGAGTGATGACCCATTGAATAAACTCTTGAATCATGACTCAGCACATTGGTAAAGCCCATTGGTTCAAAGGATCTACTCTAAAGGGAGCTAACAGGATTTAGGACTTTGTATTTTTGTGGGGAGATAATTAATGTTTTTGCAAAAAAAAAATGCCTTCGCAATTCTTATTTTTATAATCTCACTCAGCAGAGAGAGAAAAATTGAAATGTTTCTTTCTCGTGTGTGAGAACAAAATTAGCGAATGTGTACGTTTCTATAACATAGGTTATTCATCATACTTCCTCGTATCATACTACAATCTGATATATGATTCATTTCTGCCAGCAATTCATTCCAGAACTCTTTAGAATGATCTACTTCCATCTTAATATGATTCTTTTTTCTATCAGTATCTAAATAAACTAAAAAAACCGCAGTGGGTTTTGAAAAGCAAAAATACTTGGCAGCCTAAAAGTTTTAATGTTGGTATTTCTCTTGTACACATTAATTGAACCTCAGATTTGTTACACATACCCAAAAGTGTATCTTATCAAATAAATGGTGCTCACAAGCAATACAATATAAATATACCCAGTATTAAGGCTCCAGAGAGACCATGGCAGTGTATACAGAAGACTCTCTTATTCTAGAGACAATGAGATCACTTTGACAAAGCAAATCACAGCAGAGATAACATGTGTAAAGTCATAACGAAGAAAGGACAAATTATATACTGGTACAAAAATAGTTAATGTTTGCATTATTGTTTTGGCTTTTTAACAAATGATGACTTTAAAAAGGAAATATTGTCCTATACATGGAAATAAACCCCACTGAATACAAATAACCCAAATCCAGATGTTGTTACTAGAGCAAATCCATTGAATCCAAATTGCTGAGTGGCCATTTCCATTAATTCAGTGGCTCAGCTCTAGGTTGGAACTAGCAACTGGATTTAGGCTAATGATATTTCTAAACAGATAAATGAAGAATACTACCAGTAAAATTAGGCAGAGATTTTCAAGTGGCTGTGTACTGCTTCACTTGTTAACAGGAAAGGAACTTGGGGACACTTCTTAGGTCCTTTTTATATTGTAGGGTGCATACATGCATTCTAAAAAGGAATGATGTATATAAATGTGTACTAATGTGCTATACATTATATTAATGTATAATAATGTCGGTATGAACAGTTCAGACTTGTCAGTAGTATATAATTTGTTCTTTGGTATCCTTACAGAAATGCCTCTTAAATTTCACATTTAGAAGCTTCCCAAAATACTTTACTAAATCTTATCTTAGGGCCTTTCTGCATACACTGTTATATTGCTATTGTCATGTCCAGGGCAAATCTAGCAATTAATCTGCAACAGCAGGGCAAGAGCAGGGGTTGACCAAAACAAAGTCCAGATTCCAGAGGAAACAAATCCACAGGGCAAATCCAAGTCATGGTCAAACAGGCAGAGGTTCAAGGTAGTCAGGATGCAAGAGACCACAGTGCAGGGCTTCAATAACCAGGAAGATCAGTTGCTCACCCTGGAACAGAAGGGCTAGCTGCCAGCCTTTTATCCATAGGTGTTTCCTCATTAGAGCTCATTTGTTACTTAAACGCGCTGAGTGGCGAAGCCCCTCTTTCTGATGCTGTCTCTTTTGCACAGTAAGAGTCTTTGTTGTCTCATCTCCAGCTATTTGTTCTCCCTGCTCAGGCCCTTGCTGTTGTTTGTTATCTTCTCCTGAGCAAGCTTCTGAAGAAAGGTCTGCCTCTGGGGAAACTTCTGCCTTGGACTTAGAATCCTCTGCCTCATTGTCAGGGTCTCCAAGGCAGGGCATGACACCTATTATTCCACTTTCAACATACTATGGAATCCTGGGGTTTGCAGTTTAGGGAGGGGCATTAGAATTCTCGGCCAGAGAGCTCTTTGGCCTTAGTAAACTACAAACCCCAGAATTCCACAGAATGTTGAAAGTGGAATAATAGCACTATAACGGTGTAGTGTGGAAAGGCCCTTAGTTATATTCAGTAAAAATAATCCATCGTTCAATTAGGTCAAAAGAACTGAATTGGAGATAGCCCCAAAGTCAGACTCAGTTGGTTTCAGAAGAGGTTGGATGTTCTAAATGGAAAGGACTGAATCTTTGACTTACTACAGTCAACTGAAGTCAACTTGACAATACCAAATCAATGAGGAGTAAGACCTCATTCTTACTGCTAGCATAGCATTTGGCCTATTATTGACCACGTGAAGCAAATTGTAGCATTTTATCTGATAGAATATGACTTCCTTAAGAAGCCATTGTTAGCTGAAAGGAGAAACTTGTGTCTATTCAAATCAACTTCTCAATGTCTGCTCTATGAAGGTGTCATGTCCTTCCATATCTTCTCTCAGATTCTCTACTTATCTTCTGAACTTATCTTTAACATACATTATGGGCCAATATGGCTTATTTCTCTCCCTTTTACTATGACCTTGAATCCTTGAGTTTAAATGATGAAGTGGTGCCAAGTAAATCAGCTTTTATTTATTTTATAAGTGAATATTTTTTAAAAAAGAAAAAAGAAAAGAAAAGGCGGGGAGGATGAAGTCTGGTAGTGAAGTCTGAAAAATGTTCATACGCAAAAATATAAAAAATTCAGGATAGTAATGAACTTCATCATGTTGAACAGAGACACATTTACAAATAATAATTACTGCTATAAAGCTATTGCTATAGAACTTGTTTTTTTGGAAAAAAATCTGACATCAGCTTCAAAGAAAAAAAGCCAGAGTTTTCCTAGTGTAACTAATAATATTTTAATCTGAATTCTTTTCATGCCTTAAGGATGTGCATAGGAAGTTTGCAACAAAGTATTTCCATTACAAAATCCAATATAGGAAGTTAAAACTCAATCCTAATACGAAATGTGAATGTGAAAAAAAGAATATAAAAAAAATAAGAGGAAATACAGTAGCAAGGAAAATCATGCAAATTTAAAATGCTTGAAAAGCCCAGAAGGCTCTTTATGGTAGGTCAAGTGAAAAGTCTTCAGATCAATATGAGCCTCCACCAAAAGTCAATTCACAGCTTGAGAATGGTGAGAATGCAATGTGAGCTTCGGGGAAAGGTGATAAATGTAGCATTAATTGAAGTCTCTTGTCTTGGGTCTCTGGCAGGACAGAAGAGAAATGCATTAGGGAAGGATAGGGATAATAAAGAGATAAATATCAATATATCTTAAAGATATAGACTTCAATCTAAGTTAGTAGCTGAGAGTGAATATGAAATTTTCAGTTTTGGTGTTTCCTAGTGATGATCACCTGTTACATGAATGGAAACAGGGGAAGAGTGGTGATGCCACAGCTTCATCTCATCTACAATTGGTTTTCAGGTAAAGATAATATGTAATTATATTTGCTTACCCCACATGGCGGTGTTTTCTTGCCACCATTGTCTGACCATATAGTGGTGAAGCTCTGTCAACTGGAATGCATTTCCATTGGTGATGATATTTTTCATGCAACAATTGTACTTTTTCTCATTAGTTTTTCCGGTGCTAAAATGGTATACGGGAACCTTTTGATGTAATTCAAAAAAGAAAAGAAAAAGCTTAAGCTTTTTGAAAACATTTTTAGAGGCATAATTTCCACATACTAAAAAGTAACAAAGCAGTAGTAACTAATAACAAATAACACAATGCATTAATGGGAAGAATTACAAAGTTAAGAGGATCAAATTACTCTGAGAGCACTTTGGAATAACTTTCCTAAGTAGTAACTTTTTACACTGGGATTTTGCATCGTTTTAAAGACTCCTTATTCTGTTTTGAAATGTTTTGCTTTCAGCCAATTTTGCCCTACAGGCTTAAATCCAACTGCTTACATCAGTAGAATATAAAATTGTAGATCGTATTACATGAAACACAACCACTTCACTTTAATTTTTTTGCAAAAGGACAGCAGAATCCAATTTAAGCTCTCCTTGTGGCACAAATTTTAAAAAAAAGTTCTAAGTTCCCCAGAAGACCAATAAAGCTATAACAAGAGCGAGTCTGAAAACTTTGTCATAAAAACGAATAAGAATGTTTTCATTGTTGGGTACTTGTAAGACAGAAGAATTTTGTGTGCGAATAAAATATTTTTTCTGAGTCAGAAGCACATGTTCTAATGAAAGTTATCACTAATTCTGTCCCCCATACATTCAGTTTGAAGTTAACTGTGCATTTCTGCCTTAAGCATATGACAGACGTAAGCATGTTTTACTATTGTTAATAGAGGCAAATAACTGTCTGCCACTGTGAATCTTTGCTGTTTGATACAAAGCATTCTGTGCATGAAACAGCTTTACACCAAAGATGGGTAAAGAAAGAACAGCAGGGAGGCAGTTGTGTAAAAGATGATAAGAATATCAGAGATGATTTTATCAAATACACCATGTCCACATATTCAGTCAGAATATATATGACAAAAGAACTGAAAACAGAATAGTTAGCTAACTGTTCTGCTTGAATCATAGGTCCACAACTCATGCAGAAGGTCTTATTTTCAGTATTTGACATTTCTAGATAAAAAGGACAGACAGCAGGTGTTGGGAATGACCTCTGTTGGAGTCCTTGGACAATCATTTCCAGTCAAAACTTAGACAATGCTAGATGAACAAATATACTGATTTGGTATATGTCTACTTCCTGTGATCATAAAGCAGTAACAATCAACCATACAAATCCAAAAGTACAAAAATTATGCAAAGGTCATCAGTACTATTGTAATACATCAAAAGCTGTATAGCAGCCTCCAAATTTGTTTGCTTAATTTATATTCCACCTTTCTAAAATCATAAAATCATTGAGTGAGAATAAACCACAAGGGCCATCCAATCCAACCCTCCAGCCATACAGGAATAATGGGATCCAAGGCAGCTTTCAGTAAAAATTTACAACAAAATGCCATTAAAAAATATATGGTGCAGAAGTTAAAAACAATTATACCACAATATGAAAAACAGTTTGAAATAAATATAAAACATAAAATCAAGGCACAACACACCCCATTAAAAGGCCCTACTGCTACACATAGTTAAAGACTGGAGGCTTGTTTAAATAAAAAGGTGTTTACCTGGAAACTGATCTTTGCAAACACTCTCCTATTTATTTGAGATATCATCTTATCAATCACACACAGCACTGTCACATGTAAAACCCTTTTGGCAGTGTCTGCGTGGCAGCTGTTTTATGAAACTGCTCTAAGAGCACATGGCAGGGACAGGCAGGAGCTCTTCCTTTAGAAAGCTAATGTGTAAATGGAAGAATTAGAGTTCATAGTTCATGACCGAATGGAAATAAACTTTAGCTAGTGTTGTTAAAAAAAAAAAAAATCTCTGTAGATTCCACAGATGAAAGCTGGGACATGTGCTCAAACAACATCAGAGTTTGGTGAAGACAGCAAAATTTATTAATGAGGAAGAACACATAAGCTAGGAATGACTGCAGCAGCTTGCTTTTGCCCTTTGGGAACAACAAGATGATGTCTCTCCTGCCTCCCTGCCCCAACCTTAATGGAGGACAAACTGTTCTTGCATTTTAAACTCAAATTGCAGCAACAGAAGTAAGCTGAGGGCAAAGAGGTGGGAGGAAGAGAGAGAAATTGGCACATTTTAAAAACAGCTGAAAAAGTAGAACGGCAGAAGCTTAATCAAGACTGTTCCTGCCAAACTGGGATAATTGGAGATTATGTTGTTTTTGTCTTTTAGGGCTTCATCACATGAGGCAAGAAATCACACTTACAGCTGGATAATAGCATCTTTGGCAGGGACTTATCACATGACGTCACTGTTGTTCTCTTGCAGGAGACCATTTGGAGAGTGTTTCTTTTTATTAAACCACAAATCCATTAATGACCTCCTTTCCCAATTCTGTTGTGTTATGATTTCCAGTGTGAAAGCTGAACTGCGCTTTTATGCAGATTTTGCTCTCTGCCCCACCTTCCTTTTTCAGGTCCTTTCCAGAGTGTCTCTGTCTCAATCGCTCTCTCTCATCCCCCCCCCGACATATGCCTGGAAACATAAGTGGGGGAAAAGTCTTACAGTTTTAAAAAGCATTTATTTTCCATTAATTCTTGCTTTTGTCTACCTCCAGACTTAACTTAATTTGCTGGCAGATGAAAACTGGCATCAATGAGACAGATAGATCAGTAGCCTCTGGCTTTCATCTGCCAGCGATTTGTTAAGTCTGAACCTAGAAATCTGCTGGTCTCCAATCAGGAAGCCCTCACTCCAAGGAATAAAAGATTTTTTTAATGTAACACTGTTTTCATTTACATTTGGAAGGGATCTATGTATGTGTGCATGTATATTTGTGACAAATTAAGAAAAGGGAGATAATGTCTTGAAGGAGGAAATGGGGAAAGGGCAGTTGCAAATGCTGTGTGTTGATTTTAGTACAAACGAACACAGTAAACCGAGAATAGTCCTGAAGGTGCAAAGAGACCATTCCTGATTCAATAGTGTTTTTACAACATTGTTTTAGTGGGAGAAGAGCCTAGTGTGATAATGTCCTTAGAGTTGCAAAACAGCTTGATGACTACTAATTTTAAAAACTGTTTATTTAGAAAAAAAGCCCTCCAGGCATTCAACATATGAAGGAGTGTGTTGTCCACATGACCCTATCCTACATGTCCTCATCATCATGGACAGAACTTCTAATCTTTGGATGTTCAATACAAAAGTGTACTGGCTTTTAATGATGCAAAGTTCCCAACTGCATGGAGGCTTCTAATTGCATCCAGCTGAACATACATAAAAAACCTCTTTGCTAAATGCACAAAGATCTGAAGCCCCTTCCCACTAGGACAAACGGTGGGAAGGAGTGAGGTAGGGTATGTATGGCCCCACTGCCATTTTGAATGCCTGAACAGTCTTTATCTTTCACTTCTGATGTGACCAGCATGACATGGCAATCACTTCAAGATAACAAACACAGCTCCAAAATGGCACCTTTACCATGATATTTAAGAACAGAATTGCACTCTGAAAGCACAATGAACAAATATTGATTTCCTTTGAGGTCTTTTATTTTTCTTTTTGTCACAAAGGCAGTCACCTCCTGTGTATCTTCTTTAGTGTTCTTGCTTATGTTATTCAAAATAGACTCCGAAGCGTGACTCATCTGCACTAATATTTTTTCCAGCTGCTTCTTCAATGAGGTTGTCATTCAGTTACTACTGGCCCCCTGTCTTAAAACTGTACTAATGTTTCTAGAACAGCTGTGTCACATTACACCTACAACTGACACGTAAATTAGAGATTTTATGCTAGTCCCCAGGTGATCCTAAACAGTTGGTGTCCCGATAATACATTAAGGTGGTTGTTGCTTTTTTAAAAAGTTTTGAAAAACACAGCCATCATCAATGGGACTTTTTTTTAAGAAAAAAAAAATCAGAGCTGGAAAACGCTTTTCAGGGAGAATGATTACACTTAATGATGCTCTCTCTCAAACGGAAATAAAGGTGCGACTTGTTTTCTTGTCCTTTTAGCAAAGCAATAAAAGCATTTATTCAATTAACAACAATTTTGTAATAGTGTTAACATGAGTGAAAAATTGCTGCTGAACAGACAATGTGTACACAGTGACCTAAAGACTTAATTTTTCATCACTTCCAGATCACTCATAAATGAACCATACACTACAAGCAGGTTCAGGTGAACCACATGCTGCAGATGTGGTTCACCTGTGAGCTGCAGATATACATCTGCATTGATGTAACTTGCCCATCCAAGAACCAAGATGGAGAGCCCGTCAGAGAATTTACAAAATAGGATCATTTTCCTACAAAAGATGTGAAAAACCTAAAGCACAACTGTGGTAATAAATTTGTAGAAGACAATTTTCTTTTATATAAGCCAGGATAAAATCTGTTCTGCTAAAAAAGGACTCTGCTACCTAATTCTCACTTCATAATCTTCCTTTAATAGCCTGAATTCCTAATAAACCTCTTTTTGTGTTCTCATTTCCACCATTTGGAATCCTAACTTAGTACCCTAATATCCCTTAGGAGCCATACAAAATGGCAGAAACCTTATAACTGCTACATGGCTTATGGGGAATGAGCAGGATTCAGATACATTTTGTCTTTGCAGTTCATCAGTCACAAAGATGGATGTTTCCCTGAATATTTTGAATCCACAGCTCCATGGAACGTAAGATAACTAATAAATGTGGCAGTCTCAAACATGTTCCACATCACCAATCCTACAGAAAATGAGTCAATTGATGGTTGCATTGGGTGTGGGGTTCAGTTTTCTTCCCTTCTTTTCTCTGTAGCTACTCTTTAGAAGGCACAGAGCATGTAATAATTGGCTAAAACTGGAGAAAACTGAGATGGGATTTGTAGGGATTTCATTGCAGTGTCCCTTCCTTCTTCCACAATGCTTCAGATTCTGGGCATTACCATGAACAGCCTCTCCACATTAGGGGTAGAAAACATATTCAAAAATATTTGAGTAAGAAATGAAAAATGAGTTTCCTGGATGCTGAAAAACCTTGATGAGGAGAATGCCAGAGGCATGAAAACCTTTGCAGTTCAAGCCTTATTCTGTATGAAAAATATACAGCTTTGATGCTGTATTTATGCACAAGCAGGATTCTTGTGCATCAATCATGATTTTCTGTGCAGAAAAGAACAATTTAGTACTAGAGACATAACCAAACATGTTTATAAATAGCTTGTTGAGGACAGAAATAAAAGTTCCTTTTAATGTATTCCTATATCCAATGGGATGGGAGAATTATACAATAATGAAGAACAGAATGGCAGTAGTTAAGTGGTTCTTCTTTTTGAATGAATAATCAAAAATAGAATGGCAGTAGTTAAGTGATTCTTCTTTTTAAAATCTCCATGAGTAGACCAGATAGGAAATTGTACCCCTAAGGTAGAAACACTTGTGCCTTAAAACTAGGCTCTGGTTAGACCAGGCATTCCAAACTACAGTCTAAACTTCTGGCTTCTCTGTCATTTAGAGCCTGCACCCTCTTCTTCCTTTGCTGGGTTCCCTTGATGAAAAATATGATGCTCTGGGTTCTTCCAAAGGTGGGATTTGGATTAAAAATGGCCAGTTTATTAGTTTTTCAAGACAGTTTCCAGACTACATTTTTGGGAAGTGGCATCCTAAGACCGAACCCTTTTAGAATGAAGTTAGACAACTGCTTGCCTAATTTGCATCAAGCCCTGTCCGTACTATGTTTTTTGAGTAGCTGAGGTTGTTCCCTCAAGACAACTTCAAGAGTTCTCACGGGAAGAGAATGTGGCAGACAAAGGTTCAAAAACATTTAATTAAAGTTAGGCAGATGATTGAGAAAAGTAAACTTTTTTTGAAAACCAAAATATTAATTTAAAATCTAAAATCTAAAATCATCCATTTAAATTTTAAGTAGTTAACCAATCATTAATAAAAGATTTGTCTAGACAAAATAATATGTGTAATTTTCCATTCATTCATTACAACATGCAAAGAAATTGATTTACCTCTCTAGTATCTGTAGAGTGGCAGATTGTGTAACACCAGATAATCTACAGCCAGTTTTTTTAATGTTATTATTATTCATGAACTTGCTAATCAGGCTCAATTACTAATATGAAATATTTAATTGGCCAATGATTTATTAATATCTCATCATGAAATATTAACAGTGACCTTTCATTGATTCAAAAGTTGAGGTCTTATTGCATCCAACAACTTTTCTTTTCTCCATGATAGATTTTGCTGCTGCTTTAGTCATGATAATGGAATATCAGAACTGTAAAGGTGACAGAGAATGAAAATTATTGTGCACACTTCCCCTTACCAGTTTCAGAGGAACAAAGTATGGTTGAGAAGCTGAGAAACACTTTTTTAAAAATTTTTATCATGGGCTTTCCCTTTGGAGAAGGGGAAGGCAACATGATTAACTTTCAACAACAAGTCTCCAGCATTTACTCCAGCTTAATGACCTGCCAATGCAAGATTCAGGAGGCACACAGGACTGAACTCTAAAATAGCTAAGAGTACAATTAACGGAAGCGGTGGAAACAATCTGTGAGGGAGTCTGGTGAATTACAATGTGAATATAATAAAAATGTATGTAGCTCTGTCAAAAGAAAGGCATAAAAGCTGAGCAGCATAAAGTTTGCTATCACGCATCCTAGGAATATTTTGCTGTACGCTCACTACCTGAAATCTTCAATGTTCACTTTATAATTATACAGACCTAGGCACAGTCTCTCTCTCCCCTTGCCTCCCTCCCTCTCCTGTTCTCTCTCTCTCTCTCTCACACACACACACATTTCTTTTCCATTTTTGACTTTTTAAATGTAACAAATATCACTTCCGTTGAACCCATCCAGTGATACAAAACAATTAATGTGCTTTCCAATAACTCCCTAATGTTTATTTTTTTATTAACTCATGAAAATTTTTGTTGTTGTTGTGCCTTCAAGTTGTTTCTGACTTATGGTGACCCTATTGCTACACAAACTGACAGAAAGTGTGTGTGGCATAAGAGGCCTGTGAGAGTGAGAGAGGGAAAGAGAGGCATAGGAGAGGATGGGGCAGTCACATAGGGACTGGGGGGGCGATGGGGGCAATTTGTCCCAGGTGGCAATGTTTTTGGGGCAGCCAAACCCATAGCTATGCCCCGCATGCCCTGGCCACACCCCCCCACACCGCAGCCATGCTCCCACACACAATGGCCACACCCCCATGCCTTAGCCCCACCCCTCCACACACTCCAAGCACTGACACTGGGATGGGGCAGGATCACATAAAGGGAGTCACAGGAGTAAAAACTTTGAGAACCACTGGATTAGTCTATTTGTTTACCTCATCACATTGTTGTTCCTTTGATTCTCTTCAGTCTCTGCTTTCAAAAAAGAGTTTCTCTCTTTTTACTCCATCTCAAAATGACAGGAGATGATTTACAGCACCAGCATAAAATCCTCCCAGGAAACGCTGCTCTCTGGACCAAAAGTGTCTAAGAGGCAAGCATAAACATAGCAGAGCTTTCAAACAGCAAAAAGCATGTGCGGCAGAGTACAACTACAGCATCAGCTCTGACCCCTCTACCCTCTGGTTAGTAAACTCACGGACAAAAGAAAATTGTTACCGAATATATCAACATTAACTCCGATAGTAATGATGGAAAAAATTCCAATAAATTTAAGAGAAATAATAGAAAAAGAAATAAAAAAACAAAAAATATATAGATTAAAAGATTGGATGAAAATAATGATTAATAAAGATAGAATGAAAGAGAGATTGCAGGAAACCAAAATATCTTGGTTAAATTATATACAATTAGAGCAATGGACAAAGAATATGAAAAGATATGTCAAAGATTTTAAAGAATATACTAAATTTGAACAAATTATTATTCAAAGAGAAAATATGCAAGAAAATGAAATATTAAAGGGTATTACAAGTGAAATATATAAAATATTGGCAAAAGAACAAGAAGAGGATTATCTTAGAAAAATTATCTATAAGAATAAAAGAGAATTATTATAAAATAGTTTGGAAATGATATTTGACTCCGGTAAAACTAAACCAGATAGATGAGAAATATTCAAGATTATGCTGGAGAGGATGTCAAGAAATCGGTACATATATGCATATGTGGTGGAACTGTAATAAGATAAGGGAATTTTGGCTAAAGGTTTTTAAAGAGATAAAAGAGATAATAGGAGTTGAGGTACCAGTATGTCCAAATATAGGGTTGTTGTCTATTTATAATAAGGTTGAGTGTACCCAGGTAATGAAGGAATTAATAACAAATTTGTTAACTGCGGCGAGGTTAATAATAGCAAAAAAATGGAAAACAAATGAAAAACTTCAAATAGAGGAATGGTATAAAGAAGTGTGGAACATTGCAATTAATGATAAATTAACATGTAGAATTAGATTTATGAAAGGTTTTGTAAAAGGGAATGATTTTGAA
The DNA here is from genome assembly GCA_948474755.1 of Ctenosaura bakeri. Classification (NCBI taxonomy): domain Eukaryota; kingdom Metazoa; phylum Chordata; class Lepidosauria; order Squamata; family Iguanidae; genus Ctenosaura; species Ctenosaura bakeri. The sequence goes on from CAOLHI010003828.1 coordinate 117,468, forward strand.
GAAATTTGGAAAATATTTTTGGAAAAAGCTTTAATAAGAGATGGTAAAGCTACCCTTTCACAAGAAGAATGGCAATTTTGGAAAATGGATTAAATAAAAAGTTGGCTCTGGGGGGTGGGTTTATTCACCTTTTTTGTGATAATAATGTGGTATTTTGTTTAAATTGGAGTTGAGTTGTTTAATTTTGTAAAACAAAAACAAAAAACAAAAAAAAACAAAAAACAAAACAAAAAGTAAGTTAAAATATAATCAGCTTTGGGGAGTGGGTTTACCTTTAGAGATAGTTTCAATATGGTAAGTAATAAGATTATATTTAGTAATAGCATTATATTAAATTTAAGTGAAAAATATAGAATTAAGAATGATATTACTATAATAATAATGAGTATAATGAGAATAAGAATCAGAGATAGGTAATAAAAATATATAAGTACTCTGATATAAAATAAGCTGATTAAGTTTTTGATTGCAATTATATAAGAGAGAAATAATAATGTAAGTTTGCTTTTGGTTGACATTTTTTTGTTTTACTATTAGTTGTATCACATGGTGTTTTATTTTTGTGTTTGTGTTTTTTTTTTCCTTTCTGTATAATTAATAAAAAAAAAATTAAAAAAAAAAGTAAACTCACGGACACAGAGTTTGTCATCCAAAATACCTGGAGGCTTTAATCTTTACAGTTGCAGTATATACATCTATGCACAGGATACGCAGATCCACAGACAGAGATTCAGTGTCAGAGTTTCAGGATCAGAGTCAGAGAGCAAGCATTCATGCCCCTCTTTTATACACACCTGCTTCCATGTCATCACTCAGGGCCATGAGCTGATGCAACCCCTTGCCATGATTTCAGTATCATGACTCAGCCCTTTACTCCATGTCCCCTAGGGAATGAGTCATACTTTGCCCAGTCATTCCCCAGGTGTCCTATGACATACTCATCAAGTGTAGTTGAATCTTCAACTACAGTAGCTGCCATCCCGTAGGAATGAGTTGAGTTGCACATCTGCCTGCAGAGTCAATGCATGAAACCTGCCCTCCTGAAACTGAGATAAATCATCTGCAATCCCTTTATCAAGACCTACAATATAACAGGTTGAGAACATTATGTTAGCCAACAGACACCAGCACAAGGTGGTGCACCAACTGCATAACCCTCTCTGATCAGGAGGACTGCTCGTTGATCATTTTAACCACCGCCTAATTATCACACGAAAAGCACATTCTATTATTTGCAAAAGTACCTCCCCATATTGTGACTGCCACTAGAAATGGGAAGAACTCCAAAACAATATGTCAGTGCCTACCCAATCCTGTGGCCATCATTGAGCTCAGAAATATACTTCCAAACCTATGCTGCCAGTTGCATCTAATTGCATGTGAAGTTTATGCCTGTTACCATCATATCCTGCCACAATGAGATGCAATTATATTGCCTTAAAAACTCCAACCAGACCCCCGAATCATTCCTGATTTCTTTTGTAATCTGAACATGGTAATGTGGGATCTGAACACCTGCCATATCACTAGCCAACTGGTCACAAAAGGCCCTTCCCAAGGATACAACCCTATATACAAAATTAAGGTGACCAAACAATGTCTACACCTCCCTGAGTGCAGTGCAGCCTTGTGTATTTTTAGCATGAGGGAAATGCATTCCCCCAGTGCTGCTAGTGTTACTATGGTTCAGACATTTCCGGTGATAGCACTAGATATTTCTTGATACCAAACTTATTTGGCCTTCACTTGACCTTTTTCTGCCACCCTGCTCCACGTGTTTGCGAGGCCTCCAGACAAGCACGTAAACAGGCGCAGCTGGTTAATGGTTGGACATTCCAATCCCCACTTAGGCAGGCAGATTAATGCCACCTCGTTGCTTCAGGGACCTCTTTTGCAGACACACCTTGCTTAAGCATGACTTTACACAAAGACGCTCGGCCTCGAGCCGGCACTCTCATAATGCCAATCCATTTGCATACTTGCTACTCTATTGTTAAATCTGCGCTAAGCCGATCGTGTAAAACTTGACCTTTCCCAAAGCTTTGTCTTGCTCCAAACTTGCATTCTTCACACCGAGTATGGCATGCCCTGTAGGCACAATCCACCCTATAAAAAGCCCCCGATTCTGAGACCTCCTCAGCTCGCTCCTGAGTTTCATCCAGCCTTGCTGTCAGTTTGTCCAGAGAGCTCCCCTCAGCGAACCGTGCTGAGCTTTCTTCCCTGCAATCCCCCGCTTTTCTCCAGGACTACGAGATAAGGTGTCGTACCACCCATTTCCCCCAAAAACTCACATTTCTACTTTCTAGTTAACTGTGCATTTGTGTTGTCTTTTCTGTTGTTTGTCCTTTAATAAAGATATCATTTTTACTATTTTAAACTTGTCTGACTACTCTTCTGACCTGACCCCGTAGACATTGGGTTATAAGATCCCTGCTAAGTTACCCTGCCTCTTGCTAGCTTAAGAGGGTGCTCGAGTTAATTTCTCCATCTTGTGTTTTTGCTTGGTTATTTGGGCGCCCCTCCTGGGACCCCCAGAGTACAGGGTAACACTAGCTTGTCATCTGGAAGGTAGGTCAGCCCATTAGCTGAACCAAGGAGGACTCTCAAGTGCCAAGAGTGAGACTGGGCCCTTCCATCTTTTACTCTACCACAGGTACATCAGGTACACCAAACTCCATGGCTAGGTCCTATAGTGCCCAGCAACTTGGCACAAGCCTGATCCTGGGGGAGGAGGGGGAGAGGCTATGGAAAAGAAATCATCCAGATAAGGTGTCACAAAAGGTGACCTTAACCACCCACTCAAGAAAGGTGCTCAATGTCTCAAATACAGCACATGAAACCAAACACCTCACAGGGATGGCTTTATCTCTATACCAATTGGCATTAAATTTAAAACCTGAGAAGCAGAAGTCCTCTGGGTGCAGTGGCAGTAAACAAAATGAAGATTATATATCACATTTTGCCATGAAAGCACCAGGGCTTTATGACTGTTCCAGCCTTATTGCATGATCAAAAGAAATACATTTCACTGAACAAAACTCTAGTGGTACAGCATCATCAACTGACAAATATTTTGGGTAGGAAAGATGGTGAAGTGATCTAAATTCCCCCAAAGTTTCTTTGGAATCATCCTCTAACGTGACAAATTGGCAATGGGAGGTTTGGTAAATGGACCTGCCACCCTCAAAGCCTTGCATTCTTTTGCAATCTTGGCAGCTACTACCTCTGGCAATTCTCTTGTCAATTTTAGATTGCCTGAATTGGTTGCAACTGGAAGTCCACTAAGTGGGATATAAACCTTTTTCAATACCCTCCCTGATATATGAGGCTGTGCTTTGGTCTGGGCAGCAGGCCAATAAGGGCAACATAGCTTCCAAGTGTACTGGGCTGTGAGCTGTCCCTTCTGCTCACTGGCCTAGACTGTCATGCCCTGCCTTGGAGACTGTGGCAGCGAAGAGGAGGATTCTGACTCTGAGGCAGAGCCTTCTCCAGAGGCTGAAGTGTCCCCAGAAGCTGGTCCAGAGGGAGATAATACACAACAACAACAAGGGCCTGAGCCAGGGGAACAAATAGAGGAAGACATAACTGACACACCTATCTTGCAGCAGAGATACCGTGAAAGGGAGGGCTTGTGTCGCTTGGCCCGTAGTAAACAAGCCCTAATGAAGGAATACCTGTGGTGACAGCAGCCATAGATAAAAGAGGGCTCCAGCTGACCTTTCCTCCAGGGTCAGCAACTGGTCTCTTTGGCTCTGAAACCCTGTGCTGTGCTTTTGGATCTGGTTGCCTTGGAACTCTGTCTGTTTGGACTACAGTTTGGATTTGCCACTTTGGATTTGTTTGCTCTAGGCTTCCTTTCTCTTTGGACACTCTTTGACTTTCACCTCGTAAGTAGGAGCTGTGCTGCTTGTGAATTACTGCTTGCTCTGCCATAGACACGACATAGACCACCCACCCTACTTTCTTCCTGTGATGCAATTAGCACCCATTTGTATTAGACCAAGCCTCTCTTCTGGCATTGGAAATGAGAATGAATCTCCCAGCCTGAAAGGGTTGCTGGGCAACAGAGGGTTGGTTGCAAGATAACTTGGCATGGATCCCCAGACAGCCTTCACAGCTGCACTCAAATCTGCGTCTGATGCATTGGCACTTCCCTTGGTTAAATTCCCAACACACCAGCCTGTGTGCCTCCTTCCTTCCTTCCCTTCCAGTGAAGAAACATAACATTATTAGCTTTCCTTCTCATGTGTCACCCTGCTATCACCAACCACAACTTATCCATCAGAGGTGCCTTCTGGCACTTATGTTCTTCCAGGCCCTTTTACAGAATGCTGTACTATATTCAATGGCTGCCACCTCCCCACCAAGGTCAGTGCCTTAAGCACATTCCCTACGTGATTGGAAAGGTGCCAGCTCTTTTCAGGGTAGGCCACTTGTACTACTCCCATGAAAATTGTGTATCCTGCAAGCCAATTGCTAAAGGACTGTTCCAGTACCTCCTTTTATGAATTTCTTGGGGCAGATGATCCCTGGAGGTTCTTCATTATCCCCAAAGGAAGAGAAGCAAGTCTTAGAACCAGATTCTAATGCAATATCTCATGTCACCTGTGGCTCCCTATAGGGCTTACTCATTTCCCCCCGCCTTTCAATGGGCCAATCTGGTAAGCCAGGCATATTAGCAGCAATGGACAATGATTTAATACTGTTTTAATCTTGATTTTGTATGTTTTAGCTATATATGTTTTATTCTTTTCCACCTTGAGTCCCAGCCTGAGAGAAAGGCAAAGTATAAATAAAAGGAAGGGGGATGGAGGGAGGGAGGGAGAGATGGCAAGGCAAGCCCATCCTCATCAGAACACTCACCAAAAGCTGCAGCACATCTTGTCTCTTCATCTTCAGAACTTGATGAGCTGCTATCCTCTGTGTTCTACAAAGCCTGGAGCCTGCCTTCTCATTTCTCCCTGGGTGTCCATTGTCAGCTACACATCTCCTGCAATCACTGGGGGCACAACATCAGCTAAATTATTTGGACTCCCTTACTGTGACTCCAGACTTTTGAACTTTTCCATTAACGTCTCTAACCTTGAAGGACTAATGAAGGCTGGCCTTGGGCTTCTCTTTTTTCTTTGCCACTCCTTGATGTGGATCCTCTTGCATTTTTTGAGTAGATGATGCCAAGTTGGTCCACAAATTTTTACCTGACCAGCTTGCCTCCTCAGTCCTTGATTACCCCTCCTGCATCACCTTCTGCTGTCCCTTTCTTCCCCTTGGTAGCATGGCTATAAATAACTAGCTGCAGCACCAAACAAGCAAACACACAACACCCCCTTGTGTCCTTCCCAAAACACTGAGGCGCAGACAACTAGGTTAACATGATTCAGCTGTTTTTTGGACAAGTGTGCACAGAAGTTCATGCAATCCCAACTCCAATCTGTGGTCCCCTCCCATGATTACTAATGCTTGATGATAATTAAGGCACCCAACACTGTGCAGCTCCATGCTCATACTTACCCTTGCTGCTGTGTGGTTGTGCAAGGACCCTTCCTACATGGACTCCTGACCCTTTTCTGAGTTGCCCTTTCTTCTTTAAGAGGCTTTCCACTTCTTGGCTGAGTGTGAAAACCCCTCACTGCATTCTGTTCTAGTATGCCTTCCCCTGAGAAGCTCTATGATGCCCCCTTCAGGGTGAGCTGGGGCTAACTACTGAGCCCTTATGAGATCTTGCTAGTGTTCACAGTGATAGCCCTTGAAAGGCTTAAAAAAAATTAAACATTTGCTCCATGACTCTCCCTGGCACTGAAGCAACTGCTGCTGCTTGTCCATCTCCCTTCACCTTTCCTGCGTATCACTGTTGCTGTCACTTGGTCACCCATTGCTGCTTGCTGCTTCCTTACTTGCCCTCTTCCTCTCTTCCTCACCTGCTGCTTGCCAGCCACTCTTTCCCAGTTAGTGCTTCCCCACTGCTCACTTGCTGCTTGCTTTTTTTTCTCCTTCTCAGTGCTCACCAGCCCTTTACTACTCACTTCTCCTTTTCCCTCTTCAGTCTTGTCTCAGTGTAGTCTTCTGGCAGACTGAAGAGAGAGCAAGCAGGAGGCAGGCTTATTTGGCCAAACCCCCAACCAGAGGGAATATTTCACTCATTTGCCTTTGATCATGTCTTCTAGCCAATCACACTATCCACTATCGGTTCATTTCTCCGATGCTTTCCAGAAGCCCACACAACCTCATAGACTTCTGGGAAGAAAAGGTCGCACCACCAGCTAACTTGACACCCAACCAGCTGCACTCCTCCACTGGATCAGCAAAGAGTGCCCTGAGTAAGTCCACAGTGTCATTCTGTCATTGAAGAAAGGAAACAAGAAGGAAATATGAAATGAATTTAATTCAATTCTGATTAATTTCAGTTTATTTATATTAAAGTCAATAGTAATTTGGGGGTGAGTATGAATTGTGCTGTATTACATTAGTGTAATTCCTATTATGCAGAGTTTGGGAAGTGGAATTTTTGGGAGTGGAGGGATATTGCACCACCAATCAAGATGACTACTCTCCAATATTGTTAAAGGCATGGGAAATTCAAACAAAGCTTTCTTTGCATTAAGTGGAAATTAAATGTAGTACAATGGGACGAAACAAAATGAAGTCACATCCTATATGAAATAATTAATACCATGTGGGCCACAAACAGTGCATGTTTGGAATAAAAATAGGAAAGGAGAGACATGACTGGCCTGTACAGACCTATTCTAAAAATCATTTCCTTTGCAGTTCGTATATTCTCTGGGAATGTGTAATGTTACCTCTTCATTCCTACCTGTGTTCATCAATGAGATACCCACAATGAAAAGGAATGACTCTAGATTTCCATATCACTTTTTGATCATAACAGACTGTTGATTCACACTGGCACATGCTTAATTTTTTAAAAAATTCCTTATATAGGAATAGCTCTGTCCTTCTCATAATAGTAAATCTATCATATGTATCCTATGTTGTGTACACAAGAAAACCTAAATCCAAATGAAAAGAAATCAGTAAGAGCTGGTTGGTTGGTTTTAAATGTGCTTCTACAAACATTTTGTAATTCATCTTAACTGTCATTAGATTCACCCTACCAAATTGAATGCAGTGGCCGTCCTATGCTATATCACGTGATTGTTTTTAACTAGAAATGCACATATCCAGATATTACAGCCTCAAAGTCTATATCTACACAAAAAGGAAAATGTATTTCTTTCATTGTTAGTAGTCTACAGATGAATATATTGTGGACTTGAGATTCCTAAGTGTTAAGCCTTACTACCACATATTTGTCAGAGTCCAGTGGCAGTTTTATACTGCATATGAGATTTGCGTATATTTCTAATAAAAAAATTAATGATGGTGTAAAATCTATGACAAGAAATGAAAAGTGATAAATGAAAAAGAACAAAGATAGCTCTCCCAGCATTCTTAGGAATTGTTTGTACTTTTAATTTTAGCAATGTTTGTGTTTTCTTTCTGCACATCTTCTGGTATGTAGCATGAAATTTCTGAATGCTATTTGAGAACATTTCTTAAACACTAAATTATGTTCTGTATTGTCACCAGAGGTTTTCTTAATTGCTAGGCTAAATATGTGGTAAAAAACATGCCTTGTGAATGCCACTATTTAACTGAAGCAATTAACACTCTTCCAAAGGTACAGTCATGTAAAAGTGTGGAATAGAGTGTGTTGTACCAACAAATGCCACATGAAAAAATTATCATGGGCTTCTCATATTCACAGCAGCCACTAACAGATAGTAATACAAAACTCATAAACAACACAGAACAAGGCTGAAGCAAGTTATAATGGCCATTGTTGGGAGGTTTCTAGCTACCACACAACACTGACACAATACATGTTATTGTCTATGCCTCAAGGAAGCAGTTGTCATCTGCACAGGACTCACATAAAAGTACATAATATACACCTAAGCCCAGTTGAGTTATTTTGGAAAGTGAAGTGAAAAAACTCACAGGCACTCTGACCCCATAAAAAACAAAATAATTACTTTGTCAATCGTTTCTGCCTTTTTCTGACATCCAAACTTGTCTGCCTAAAAAGGCTACCTAATGGCAACCCCAACCTTCTCACTATGAAGAAATCTACACTGCTAAAAAGTCTCATACACAAAATTAATGTGCGTTTTGCTTCAGTTGAATTGAATCTGGCAGATAGTGGGAAAAGCTATTGCAGCGGCACACATCTTTATGACTAATGTACCCAAATATTTGTGTTCATAATATATGTTCTTGGAAATTAGCTGGCTTCTTAATTTTCTTGATTAACTCTGTATATTTCAAAAAAGCTCAATGAGCTATAAAATTAGATCCTTTCAAGCTTCTGTTATGGAGGAATGAGCAGCATCTCAGAGGTGGGAATTTGCACTGACCTTTCCCAACTCCCCTAGGGGTGTGCTACCACTGCTGCTGACACACCATTGTTATTGAAATTTGGCCACTAAGCATGAGATCCTCACCAGTAGTACAGCTGCTGCCAAAAATTGTCAGCTACTGCAGCAGTCCTCTATGTCTCTCTTTTGCACCATAGAAAAGAAAGTCAGAGAGACTTCCTCCTTTCCTTCCTTCCTCTTGAATAGAAAGAGAGGATAATTCTTTCACTGCTGCCATTGCTGCTTTTCGGTGGTGTGCTTCTGGTAGAAATGACAATGTCCCTGGCAGATGGGTAAAAGAAGAGTCAAAGTGTTACCCTGAAAATTGGGGTCCCGCAAGGGGCGCCCAGCTTTACCAATTAAAAATACCAAGATGGGGAAATTAAACTCAGAGCACCGTTTTAGCTTGCAAAAGGCAGGGTAACGTAGCAAGATCTTTTACCCTATGTCTACAGCTTCAGGTCAGAGAGGCGGTCAACAGGATTTGAATAAACAGATAACAACTTTATTAAACATAAACAGTAGAATCAGCAACACACACACTAACTAACTTAAAGAATAAGAAGGAGAGAGAATTTGAGGGAAAAGCGGGTGATACGACACCTAGTCACGTTGTCCTGAAGAACTGGAGCAGAGGAAGATGGGCTCAGCGTGAATGCTGAGGGGAACTCTTGAACAAACCAGCAGCGGGACGAGATGGATGTTCAAGGGGAACCAAAGAAGTTCCAAAACTGGAACCTTATATAGGATGGATCAAGCCTGTCGGCTATGGAAAACCAAATAGGAATAAAAGGAGTTTCGATGCTAGACAAAAGGATCTGGTGAGGTCAGTGTTCACATGATGGGATTTGCTTTGAAAGACAAAAGAGTGGCCGGTGAGTTGATGGCCCTCTGAAAAGTATGGTTTGGTGGGAAACCATGCCGCTATTGTGGACTGTGGGTATGGGAGTCACCTGAAGCTATGTGAGTTGCTGGCTTGAATGGGGAATGGAATGTGAGCCATTAGTCAGCCGCAGCCAGTACGTGCCTGTTTCGGAAAACAACCCAAACATGTGCAGCGGGGCCGCCAAGCAGAATCTAGCCAGGGCCGAATTGATATCAAAGAGATATCTAGGAGCCCCCATTTGGGATATCATAGCCGGCATAACAAAAGGAAGCTGCAAAAACAGCAGTGTGGTTCTTGGATAGTCCTTGAGCTACATGTTACCCACCCCTGAGCTATGGAGTCAAATTTTCCTTACAGGAAACAAGCTCAATTTTTAAGATCATTCATGTACTTGTAACAATACAGATGATTTGTCTCCAAATTCTAGAAGAAGACAGAATTCAAATCCTAGAAGAAGATACATCACACAATTATTGTGATTGTTGACAGGTTATTGGATGAATCTCTTTGAGGCATAGGGACAAATCCAAGGAGAGTCTCTTGAGAGGAAGTCAAAGTTGATGAGGAGATGACCTCTTGAAGAAGTGAAAGGACAGAGATGGCAAGCTTGTGGACATTAATGTGGCATCATTTAAAGCTAAAACACAGCTGTGCTGGACTACATAATGAGAGAATCTGCTTTCTTGTCACATTGAACTATTGTTATTAGAATGAATTTAGACCAACAGGCATGTTTCATGCAAGACTTGAAGCAAAACATGACAGAAAGAGTACTCTACTTCCTACAAGGCACGGGATTCCCCTTAGAATTATGCATCTATAATTTAAAGAAGACTTTCCTGTGGTATAAGAATATTAAGACTACGTTCCAAATTCATTTGCAGCACTGCAATCATAAAAGAGAAATGTACCTGAAAAAAAATGTGAAAGGCTCAATAGGTGCTATTCTCTGTCCATCAGTATTCACTGTCTCTTGCTGAAGGCTTTTCTACACATCTCAGTGCTTTGCAATTGCCTGAATTATGGAATACCTGTTCAGTGAAATAGATGACATGGAAACATCAGAAGCAGTTATATAATGCTGCACTTTCACACAAACAGGTTATATCGTATTGTATTCTAGTGGCAGGAGGTTGATAGAAAAGGTGTAGCCATTAATTACTTACAGTTTTTGTTGACCACAGAAAGAAAAAGTTCTTCCTATACTAAAATATGGCTATTTGACTGATAAATATTCCCCATTGAAACAGTTTATTTCTGTAAATATTAAATAGCTACAGGATACAGTGATTTGTCACTCATTGTATTAAGTATGTTCTCTTCTTATATATAATCTGGTTCTGGTTTCAAGACCGGTGACAGGTGTAGACCAGAGCTGAATCATATTAAATATCCTTTGGAAAACCTCAGTGGTTAACACCGATGCAAGTACAGTATAGAACAGCATATGATTCGAGAACTATCACTCTCTCTGTTATGTAACTTTATAGGAGCCATAGCATTACATTATCTATTTCCAAGGGATTTGGAAATTTAAGTGATTATTTGATTATTGATTGATTGATTGATTGATTATTCAATCAATCCAATCAATCTGAAATCTTTCCCTCCAGAAAGTCTTTCTATATCAGTAAATCAGATTTTCCAAGCACTGAAAGCACAATATTTTATGGAAGGTGGAATATGAGGCAGTGAACCCCCACCCTATTTGGCAGATTGGAAGGAAGGAAGGAAGGAAGGAAGGAAGGAAGGAAGGAAGGAAGGAAGGAAGGAAGGAAGGAGGGAGGGAAGGAAGGAGGGAAGGAAGGAAGGAAGGAAGATCTTCTTTTAATGTGAACATTTTAGAGTTCTTAAACACATATACACACAAACACAGAGCATTTGTGCCCTGTGTCATTGTTTGTGATGGAAAAAAGATAGTGGCTTTAAAAAGTTTTATCTGGCTCTTTGGTATATTGTGCTATAAATGATGCCAAAGGCACTATAAATATATATATAAAAAAGTTCACTGCCCTGCAAGGACTACATGGTGAGCATAGCCTGTAATTGGTGTTGATAGATACCTGGGATCATCTCCAGATCTCACATTAATCCAATCTCTCCTGTTTGTTATTCCCTAAAGGTGGCCAAATTATTGCACAGTTAATGTAATTGAACTGTATTTGTTTAATCAATATAAACACTTGTGACAGGAGCTTCTAGCTGCTCTGATGCTGCTGACAGATTCTGTAGGTCTCTCCCATAACCCTAATCACACAGTTTATTAGTCAGACTGATTTGATCCATAGTTTGTCAGCAAAAATGCCAGGGGAGATGATATACTAGACACAATAAATTACATGGATGACAGGATACGCAACTTCTACTACTTCAGCAATATTTTATTAATTTCATAAAGTCCTTGGGAGTAACCCATTCAACTGGCCCACATACTAGAGCATTTGTCCTGTTGGACACTACTTTGAGCTGTTTCATACAATTAAAATTTCTCTGTGTGTATGTGTGTATGTGTGTGTATGATAGAAACTGAACTAGATGGTGAAAATAAATCTAGTAGCTTCCATTTTTTACATTTTCTTCAACATCCAAACAGTAAAAAGAGCAAAACAAAAAAAAAAGCCTTGAAAAGTCTTGTTGTTTATAATTATATACTTCGTTTCTATATTATGTTGTACAATTATGTAAATTATAAAAGAACATTCATCTTACCTGCGATATGTGTATTTCCAATAGATAAGGGATGAATATCTTCTAGTTTGGATATTGCTCTTCCCACTCGCTCTGATAGGCAGGAAAAAGACAAATGACCTTCTGGAGACCTCATGTGCAGGAGCAACTCCCATAAGCTCAATTGCTATAAAGTTGAAAAAAGAGAGAGGGACAGAGAAGTGCTCCAGAAGAGGAGACTCCCATTTAGTATTTATTAACATTATTTCACACAGTGAACAGAACTAGAATGAACGGTGATCCATAACAATGCTCCTATGTGGAGTTACACAGATATCCCACTAGCACCCCCAAGGCTAGGCAGGATATTCATCCATTATCTACTGGAAGTGAACATCTCACAGGTAGGATTTATATACTTTTTCCCAGTAGAGAAGGGAGGAACTTCCTCTGGACTGGGATATACCAGAGCCTCCCAGTTAGGGTGGATGGTGCTGGGGCGCAGTGCTTTAGGTCTGTACTACCTGATGTAGCACCCTCCTGACAAAGGCATTCTCGATTGAATCCAGGCTGTCCAGCCTGTAATTTCTGACAAACATGGAGGATGATTTCCAGGTGGCTACTGTGCAGATCTCTGCAAGCAGGGCATTCATCGATAGTGCCATCAAAGTGGCTTCACTTCTTGTGCAGTACATAACTATCCCCTCTGGAATGGAATCCTTAGAGGCTCGTAAGTCTTTGATCCACTTGTTCAGCATGGAGACAGACACCTTCTTGCCCTTGAATCTGAGTTGGAAGGAGACAAATATGGTGTCTGACAAGTGGAAGCTCCTTGTCTTCTTCAGGTAGATCCTGATGGCCTTTCTCACATCCATGGTGTGTCAGATCTTCTCTAACTCCTTGGATAGCTGGGGGCAGAATGATGGCAGGATCTCTTCTTGTACCCCATGGATGGTGGAGTTCATCTTTGGAATGGAGGTCCAGCCAAAGCACCATGGAGTCTGGCCTGATGAGTCAGAGTTCCTTGGATTTCATATTAACAAACTTTGGCTGCCAGGTAAAATACAGAACAGGGCTCCTGTACAATTAATGATTGTGTGGAAGATGGAATTCCAGCCTGCTGAAATTGACTGATCTACACAACTATTAAAAGTAGAAAAGTTTTCTCCTGTATTTCATCTGGCAACACACGATCAACCCAAATATAGGGTTTCATTTTCCTTCCTTTTTTGCCCTGTTTCCATATTGTTGTTGTTAGGATATGTGGAACTTCTCTTAGAAAGAATATCAGCTTTTGCTACTCAAAAGCTCAATCAGGAATAGGCTTCTGCATTTCCAAAAGGCTGTGTTCTGCATAAGCTATATTTGCCTGTATTCTTGATTTTTCTCTTTATTGGTAACTATATTAGTTATTTAGTTATTTTAGAGCCCACTAGCAGACATGACTGCAGCTGCACCCTCCATCTTGTGCTCTCCACTGACTGTTATACACAAGCACAATGCCTATGTTACTGGAGGTTGCATATACAGTTACCAGGTATACCCTCAGAACATGTGAATGAACTCATATATGCTCCGAGTATACATGCCTACAAGCGGTCTTGTAATTTTGGCAAAATAGTGTGTCAGCTAGATTAGACTCAAAACCAACATTCACAAAGAACTCTCTAAAAGGGGAATTTCATTGAACAAACAGAAATCAAAATATACATACTAGTTGCATTGGGGGACAACAAATTTTACAGTAGAGCTTCACAAATGGCAAAAGTACATATAGAATAGAAAACCTGTGAAGCTGTTTGAATAACAATAATAATAAATTATCTCCCCAAAGCTTGAGGCAGGGTACACAATAGATGGAGTTAAAAGTTGTAGTTAAAATACACATAGAACGATTGATACAAATTTACTATAATTAAAATAAATAACAGTTAAAAATACAATTAAAATGTAGTTGAAAGTATGATTAAAATACAATTAAAGGCTATGGGAATTTCTAAAGGAATGGAAAGATGAAAGGAAGAGATTCAAAAGTGAGGGCAGTATAGTAGTCTACCTAATCCACACACATGCACACACCAGAGAAAGGGGGGCAGTTTTGGGAAGTTGCAATGTGCAGGGAAAATACTCCCCAAAAGACAGATCTAAGAGATTGAGAAAATATCTTTCCTTGACCCATTGGACTTGTGAGAATCTTTCTGCCTGGGACGGTGTTACCAGGCTGTACACCCCTACACTTTGATATGGTAATTGGCAAAATATGATTCAATTGCAGAATATATTAATTGGCATTGACATAAAACATGTCCCTACTATGGAAATATGTCCAAACTGGACAAGAGAAAAAGACTGGCTGAAAAAGTCTTCTGCGAACTAGGTTAGAAAACACTTCTAGGCATAGCCACGTCATAGTCAGGAAATCACCAGGAAACTCCAGAGATCATAGGCTTACAGCTAGTATTAACAACTCTGCCTTTTGGAGATTCCCACCCGACTGCTGATTGTCTTAACTCCTCTTCCCCTGACCACGGAAACCTCTCCTTCATCCTAAAACCTGTCTAACAAGCACCAAACTCAATTAGCCCTTTGTCACCTAATGCTAAGATCATTAGCCTGTTGAAGACCTCATTGTCCACTCTGAGAACTCCATTGTTAATTTGGCTGGAGAGCCATTCACACCCTTGCCCTCCAGGCAGAAATGGGATATATAAACCCCTACTTTTGGCCAGTCAATTCACAATACACCAATTGCTGGTCGCCACACTGCTACTCCAATTCCTTGTTGTGTATTGTCATTAAACATGAGTCTAAGCCACATTGCTGCTTCTTCACTGTTCTTCTAGATTGTTAAATATCACCCACTATGCCTTGAAATTTTGCGATCCAAAACTCTTCCCTTTTTTTCAGTTAGTCTTGTGTGATTGTGTGAATGTTAGATCTTGTGTGTGTGTGTGTGATTAATTCCCCCAATAAAACACAATTAAGCTGGTTCTTCCCTGCAGAAGTACTGATAAACATAGGTGGAAAGATCTTGCTAGGTTACCTCCCTCTTGCAGGCCTCCTAATTTGAGCTAGTAATTCCCCATCTTTGCATGGAGGTACTGGCATTATGGGTGGACTTCTGAGTCACCTATGTTTTGGGGTAACAACAGTGGAAAGGAAAAAGAAGACCAATGACTGAGGTCCTTTTAAGCCAGAGCCAGGACTTTGGGTGAATCAAAAGTGCTTTCATTTTTGAGCATATACACATATATCTGAGTAGGAGTGTTGAACAATGGCCATATTCTAACACTAGCCATATTGACTAGTACCAATGATGGGCCCATCCTCCTTGAATTTATCCAGTTCCTTTTCAAAGCCATCCAGGTTGACAACTTCCAATACATATTGTGGCAGTGAATTCCAGGCTTTTCACTGTTCCTTGTATATACTTCCATCTATTCTGAATCTCTGATTTCATACACACACACACACACACACACACACACACACAAATACAAATCTTCTTCATGGAAAATGTTATGTCTACATGTTTTCTGCACTAAAAATACCCACAACTGATGTGTGAATTGCATGCATGCAGAATAACCCCAAATTGCTAATAGTCTTTCTCACAGCAGGAGGAAACTTCCTAAAGTAATGTGTTGGTGAAAATTACATCCCTACCAGATAGTAGCTGCCACCCTAGACCACTACCCCTTTGAAGTCTCTGTTCATTAACAGACAAAGGGGAATTCTCTTTGTTGGCCTTCTGTTCCTCTGTACTGAGAAAAAGACCCCCTGTAAGTACCCAGAGAATTTTTTTCCCCTTTCTGTTCCTGAGAAGTAATAAATTATGTGACAACTAAATAATTGGTGGCCATGTTGTTCTAAAGTAAATTAAAATGTATTTGAAAAATTCAAATCATTATTTGATGCATATTCTTCTTCCTGGACCATTAACACAGATGGGTAAACACAGGTATAAATGTCATGTCACATTAGATCAATTAAGCAGTAAACAAATCCTTATATCTTACCAGTTCCCCTTGTTTGGCTTAGGAAAATACAACCCTCTCTGTTTCCCTTCTAGATTCTTGAACAAAAAAAAATTAACATTCTGGCCCATGGTTCCACTAAATGTTCTTCAGTGCTTCTGATTGTCTAACTTCCTTTGGAAGTGACCTCATCAACACTAACTCTCACTTCAAGATGTTAACCTTTCCCCAGAACTGAATTAGGTAATGCACATTTTCAGAGCAAGATCTATAAGGCCATATTGCAATATCATAACATGTGTGTCATGCGCTTTCAAGCCAACCCTAATTTATGATGATGCTATCATAGGGTTTTCTTGATGAGATTTGTTTAGAGGTGGTTTGCCATTGCCTTCTTCTTAAGCTGACACAGTGTGACTTGCCCAAGGTCACCTAGCTGTGTTCTATGTCTGAGTGGGAATTTACATCCTGATCTCCAGGAGTCCTAGTCCAAAGCTCAAACCACTACCACACTGGCTCCTAACATTATCTTACAGTATAATTTAGGATTGTCCTATGAAATCACGCCAGTGCATCAATCTTCCTGCCTAGAATTTTCACAGCATTTACTGGAATGTAAGTGAGAAAGGGAATTGCTATCTGCCCATGGATAAGAAGAAAGCAGTAGGTTTTCCATCATTACAATTAGAAAAGCTAATTTCCAGTCTGCTATTGGCTGCTTCAGGTGAAGAATGAGTGCAATTTGCCAATGACAAAACAATAAATTATGACATAATAAAGGTTTATAGACCTGCTGTTCTCTGCCCTGAAACCTTCAGAAAAACACTGGAGGCACTGCGAAGAAAAGACCAAGTAATGTTTAGTTAGAAGTTATCAAATGTGCAGCATCTTTCTGGCAGATTGATGGGATATGCTGCTGTGATTTATTCTATATAATACCCTAATCTTGCTGAAGAGTGAAATTCAATTAGTCTTCAATTCTTGCAGTAAATGCCTAATGACTTAAGAGCATTTCCTCAGTGAAAGGTTCAGTTGCTAAGAATGCAACCATTTTTTCAGCACAAGACTGCCTTTTGTCTAACAACCATCCATAAAACTGAGAAAACCAAGCACAAACCATGATATTTGCTTATCAGCATGATATATTGGGGGGCAAGAAAGGAACAGGGCTTTAAGAGCTGGCTAGATCAGTTGAATGGATTTGCCCTAATTCCATGTGAGGAAAAGGAAGCATATTCCTTGAGGTGTGGTAGAGATGTGAGGGAATAGGAAGGAAAAATTTCTTCCTCTCCCTCTCTCTCCATTTCCCTCTCTCTCCCGCCCTCTCTCCTTTCTCCACCTTCAAATGACTTTGCCATGCCAGTGGTGAGGGCAGGGAGTAAGAACAAGGAGCAATGGATTCAAGCTGCAGGAAAGGAGATTCCACCTGAACCCCAGGAAGAACTTCCTGAGAGTCAGAGCTGTCCACCAGTGGAATCTGCTGCCTTGAAGTATGGTGGAGTCTGTTTCTTTGGAGGTTTTTAAGCAGAGGCTGGATGGCCATCTGTTGGGAATGCTTTGATGTGTGTTCCTGCATGGCAGGGGGTTGGACTGGATGGCCCCTGTGGTCTCTTCCAACTCTATGATTCTATAAGATATGCATTTTAACTATTGTTTTTATGTTCCATTTTTAACTAGTATATGCTAGATGTTCATCTGTTGTTGTCCTCCAGCTCGAGCCATGGGGAGAGGTGGAGAATAAACAAACAAACAATTATTTATGCAGAGCAGCGGCCATTAGATAATTTTCTGGCTACACCCCTTTAGTCAGACATGGATCAGTAACATCATCTTCCAAGCTCTCTGGGAGTCCTCCAGGGGTTTCAGCAGATAACACTGTTCTGTTTCTCACTATAGGACATGGCCAAATCATTCTTCTTCTTCTGTTCTTCTCTTGGTAAAAGATCATTTTGAAAGTGTTTTTTTTTTTTTTTTTTCAAAAGAGGTCATTAGTAGATTTGTTTGTGAAAGAAACACTTTCCTAATGGAGCAGAAGAGGAACATGTGATAAATCCTAGCCAAAGACACTATTATCCTACTGTAATTGCAATAAAGCCCTAATTCATATTCAGCCAAGGTGGGAAGAAACATAATCCCTACCAGAAGTGACTAAACATTCCTATTTTACTCACAAGCAAAACAGTGTTCTGAGTCTTAGAGCCTTTCTGCACTACACTGTTATGGTGTTATTATTATTTTTGATATCCAGTGGAATTCTGGGGTTTGTAGAGTACTGAGGCCAAAGAGCTCTCTGGCTGAGGCCATTTCTGCACTAGACTGTTATAGCGCTATTATTCCACTTTCAACATCCATGGAATCCTGGGGTTTGCTGTTTAGGGAGGGGCCAGTAGCATCTTTTTGGATGCTGCTGTCATATGGCTGTTGAATCTCTACAACCTCAGTAAGATCATGCTCTTTTCCCTTCTCCTCTTGCAAAGAAGAAGAGACAATAAATCAGACTAGAAGAAGGGTGGTCCCATCTTCCTGGATCATGTTCTCTGTGGCTATGCTGGGCATTTCTTGTACTGGGGTTTCAAGGTGGCATCCAAGAGATTATGAGGAAGATGGCCAATTCACTTGAGCATCTTGGAGTAATTGAAAGAAAATGTTCTTTCCGAAGGTTAGCATTGGATATGAACTTAAATTAACTGAGGTGCACCAGAAGCTCTGCTACACAGTCAGAAGTAATGGCATTGGTATTTTAAAAAAAAATCTGGGGAGCATCAGATTGAGGAAGACTCATTCATTCATCGTTACACCATGAAATGCCTCTTTCACACAAAAAACAAACAAATGGCATTCCTCTGAGAAGAATGATGCTGTTTGGATGGGACACTGAAACAATCATAACCCTTGTAGAAGACTACATTATGCAAAGCTAACAAAATGAATTTCAACAGAGAGAAGTGTAAGATCCTGCACTTAGGCAGAAAAAATGGAATGCACAAATATAAGAAAGGGAACATGTGGCTGGATAACAGTACATGTGAAAGGGATCAAGAAGCCTTAGTAGATCACAAGCTGAACATGAGGCAGCAGTGTGATGCGGCCACCAAGAAAGCCAATGTGATTCTTGGTTGCATCAATAGGAGTATAGTGTCTAGATCGAGGGAGGTAATGGTACCACTCTATTCTGCTTTGGTTAGACCTCATCTGGAATACTGTGTGCAGTTCTAGGCACCTCAATTCAAGAAGGATATCAACAAGCTGGAACATGTCCAAAGGAGGGCGACCAAAATGGAGAAGGGTCTGGAAGCTTAGGGAGCTGGATATAATTAGTCTGCAGAAGAGAAGGTTAAGAGGAGACATGATAGCTATGTTTAAATATTTGAAGGGATGTCATGTCAAGGAGTGACTGGGCTTGTTTTCTGCTGCTCCAGAGAATAGGACAAGGAGCAATGGATCCAAGCTGCAGGAAAGGAGATACCGCCTGAACCTCAGGAAGAACTTCCTGATGGTCAGAGCTGTCTGGCAGTGGAATATGCTGCCTCAGAGCATGGTGAAGTCTCCTTCTTTGGAGGTTTTTAAGCAGAGGCTGGATGGCCATCTGTTGGGAGTGCTTGAGGTGTGTTCTTGCATGGCAGGAAGTTGGACTCAATGGCCCCCGTGGTCTCTTCAAGCTCTATGAGTCTATGAAAGCTTCTCACACTTCTAATTCTATTTGAAACAGATCAGTCAACAGGGAACAGGTTTTGAAATGCATATATAAGGAAGTAGATGCAGCTTTCTTTGACAACTGTTTCAGCTGCATATGGGGCTAACACCTGAATCCTTAAAACTTTGTTTTGCTACCCCATGTTGACAACCAACATATAAGGGAATTTCTCAGTCAACAAATATGGGCAAGAAATAAGAGCATTCTCTGGAGAATGTTCCTAATCTCTGCTCAATGAGACTGGTCATTGGTTGCCACTGACCACCAAAGTAACTTACTCTAAAGACTCCCAGGTCAGGCAGGAACCTTAGGAAATTGCATTATTCAGTCATTGATTCATTGATTCAGTTAGTGCTTGCCATCTGCCTTCCAGTTCATGTTTTCTAGCTTCTGACACTTGGTTCTTCTGACTGCCATTCCATAGTTATCTAGATTCCAATGGGGGCAAGCTCTACTTTACTCTCTTTATAGCTAAGATGTCTATCATGCAGAGTGTGCATTTGAGATTGGACTGTCACAAAAATTCCTAGGGATAATAGAACCAAGTGGTCTTTCCCATCCAGTCTTCCTTCATAGTTGTCTCATCCTTCCATAAAATTCTAGCTGAAAGCAGAACCAATTCATTCCTTTCACAACACTCTGAAGTGGGTATTAGGCTCCTCAGTTGCACCCATAATTCGTGACAGACACTCTGCCCAGTTCAGAATATGGAAAGGAAGCAGCATGACTAAGGTATGTCCCTAGGCTGCTCTAACTCCCATGCTCCAAATCTCTGGAGAGGTTTTTATCACATGCTTACCATGCTGGGCATAAATAGAATACATGAAGTAGTACGCTATGATAGAATAGCCTTGGATTTCCCTCAAGCACCTGCTCACCTACATTGCTGGTTTTACTGTAAATGTACCCAAATTAGTATATTCATCTTCAGTGTCAAAAAAATATATTTGAAACAAAAAGACAGAATGAGAACAGAAATCAAATGTGAGGAAAAGGAAGATGAGTTAAATGGCAATGTTTACCTGAATGAGGAGATTATTTGGAGCAAATGAGCATACAACATCCAGTTGAACAAAATTAATATGGTTTATTTTTATCACAAACCCTCAGACTGTTTCACATTTGTTAAATATGGCAGCTCAGTTCACTATATAATTAGGGGAGACTATAATAAAATTCTAGCTATCCTTTAGCAGTGGCATCTCATAGAACAGAAGATATGAGTGATTCAGACAGTATAAGGTTGAATATGTCCTAATTGCTGCTTTCTTTTTTTTTAACCAGCATTCTGTCCTTCTTATCCATCTAAGTCAATAAATCTTAGTCTACAACCTAATCATGCACTAGTTCATAATGATTTAGTTTCTACGTATGCAGCAACTTTCCAGAAGCAATCGCTAGGGGGAAAAAACAGAGCGTTTAAGGTTAATGCAGCAGGTTATAACCCTCTCTTCATCTTTTGCTGTCAATTCATGTGTCTGAGTTCATAAACCCTTGTTTTTGAGACCCTGCCAGGACTAGCCCTAACAGTGGACAAAGTGAGATGATGACTATCATGACAGGGAAACAATTTGTCAGTTAAACTGAAAGTTACTATATTCTTTTATTCTGAATGTAGGAAAATACTTGTGGGATTTTCTGTCTCATTTGGCAACGTAACCAAATGGGTCCTGTCTTTGGAGAAAGATAGAATACAAATTAAATACGTACATACATGCAGACATACCTGCCTGGATACACCCTGATTCAGGAAGATGGGAAGGGTGGTGCTTGTTTGTTTGTTTTTTGCTGTACTTCTAAATGTCTCAGACTGGCCTTGGATGGTGCTCATTCACTTTCCATTTGCATTTCCACTTTCCATTTTTTTTCAAAAAAAAAAGACTGTGCATCTGAAAATTTGTCCATTTTATTCATGGATGATATCACCTTACCAGAGCTGGGGACTTTCAGAGTGGGCGCCAGAATCTAGGAGCAACAACAAAGAAGGGTCTACCTGTGAGGCTAGTAGGGCTGAAAAAATAGCTTCACCTAAACATCTTAGCACTTGTGCAGGTCCATTTAGGAATATATGATCCTTCAAACAGATCATAATCAGCACTTTGAATTTCTTTCTCTATCTGCATCTGTCCTCTGTGCTGTGCTATTCCTGAGGTTTCCAGAAGTTTCAGTAAAAGATTTCAGAGGATCTCAAGGCTAAAATGGAGAGGAGGGGGAGTAGGAAGTTCTGTTACATGAGCAGAGGTCAGCTCATGCTTCTCTGAAACATTACCAGAAGATCCCCTCTTTTATAGTGAGTCAGTGTAAATAGTGGGAACTTTAACCTTGTACAAACTTGGGTGCTTGATAACATTTGATTTAGTGTCTCCATCCCAAGTTACCTTGCCAGCCTGCTATTTCATTTGTTGCAGTTACTGAGTGCCAGGTGGATCAACAATAAAACAACCACTATCTATGACCTGATTGTACAGACTAACTGGGACTGACCAGATATGTAAAACTGAAAACAATGTGGATGAGCTTGAGGGTGTCTGCCTGGATACTCAGAGCAACATCAGTCTAGATTGAAGGGCAGGAGGAAAAAGCAGACATCATACAAAAGGATTCATCATTCCCCTGCACAAAGAGACTCACTCAGACTGGCACCAGTTTGGAAGTTTTGTACTTGTGCTGGGCCAAAGACATAGAATATTCATACCAGTGATATATTGCCCAGTTTCCTATCAAGCAGTGTCCATGCATGAACTGGCCAAGTGATCTTGGAGGAGATTTTCTTTGGGGCATCAGTATTCAAAGAAAGACCATCTTGGGGCCCAGGATGCCGCAGCGTTTGCTTACTGAAACATCTTACAAAAATCACATGATACTTGTTCTATAGGAACTGCACTGGCTACCAGTATATATGCTTCAGGTCTGAATTCATGACCTCATGATGGCAATGCAAAGCTCTAACTGGCTTTCTCTATGTGTACTTGTCTGACCACTGAGATCTTCCAGGGAGGCTTTCTTCTGTATCCTACCAAGCAGGAGCAATACGTTCTGTGGAAACATGAAATGGCCAGGGGAATTTTTTTCCTGTAGCACTCTGATTATGAAATATCTTGCTAGGCTTTTCACCAAATTTGGGGTCCAGGGGATCCCTGAAATCTTTTGATGTAGGGTGGAATTCTAAATATTTAGATAGATAGATAGATAGATAGATAGATAGATAGATAGATAGATAGATAGACAGACTCAGCTCTTTTTAAAACCTGAGTACTGAATGAAATAAATTTACAAAGTTTAATATAGTAAAATAATACTTAAGAGAAGTTTAGTTTTTTAAAAAAGAAATCTACAAAAATACAGCATGAAGGTCAGGCAATATTATCTCAGTAATTCAGAATCTGTGGGCCTGTTCATGAATAAAAGCATACTGCATTTCTTATAATGGGTATGATGATTAAACAATCAAAATGGTACTAAATATGAAGCTAAATTATTTATTTAACAATGGCTACTGTTTAAAATCCCTTGAAATTAATTTTAAGGAGTTCATTCAAAGATTAAATGAGATGAGGGGAAAAAGTACTTAAAGAAGAATTCTTAAAGATGCACAAAGCTAATATTGGCTTGAAGCTTTCAAGTTATCTAGCATTTTCGAAAAGTCAGTGTAATAGGCTTAATTTCCTATACAACCACATACTTGTACTTGCTTTCACCCAGAAAAAGGGCAGTTAACCTACATCTCTGTTAATTCATCACTCTCGTTCTATCAATTTTATAGTCTCTTCTAAAAGTGTGGATCTCCTGCAGGTCTTTTCTCTTCTACTTTGGTACCTTCTGCCAAGGTAATATTCTCCATCCTCGGATGCACTGACACATTTTTCATTTCTACAGTCAAAGCCAATTTTCTTCAAGTTCCTTTAAATTCCAGAAAGAGTCTCCATTGCTTCCTCTACAATGCCAGGTTTTTGTTTCTTGCTCTGAGTTGGTGGTTGGCATTGGGAACACAAATTATCAACATAAGGCTATGTGGAGTATTTGTATGTTATTCTCCACTGAGTTTAGTAGGATTGACTACCAGTCAAATATTCATAGAAAATTTCACCCTTATCTTTATTTAAGTTTCACTGAATATTGTGATATTTACTTCCAGGTTAACATACACAGTTTGTTTTTTTGGGGTTTTTTTTTGGGAAAGGGAAAGAGGTCTACATTTACTCTCTCTTACTCATTGGTACTACAGATACATTTGGCTGCTCCTAAAATGGAAAGATGACACCATTTTAGACTGGCTAGCAGTCATCGGCTAGAATCCTGTAGCTTAATCCCAGTTAGAGTAACCTCATTGAATCAATAGTTGAATCATGTAAATTCATTTGATTCAATGGCTCTGTTCTAGTCAGGACTAACTATAGGGTTTAAGGCCTTGGTTTCCATTATTTCCTCCAGGAATCCTAGCGAACATTAATCTTATGAGGGATGACTTTTAGAATTCATGGCATCTTCATTACATTAGAATTCCAAAAATGTCTAAGCCAAAGAGGGCAACCCTTACAGTTAAGCTAGTACAAACCAACATAAAAGACATTGTGATCGCTCCAGGATTCTCCATCTTCCATAAGTATTTGTGCAAAGACTATCCTTTGCTTCCTTTTAGTCATGAAGTTTCAATAAATAAGGTGTGCATCTTGGAGAGCCTTGCAATGATTTAAAATCATGTTGTTGTTGTTGTTTTTCATTACAAGAATACTAAGCCTGAAATCCTGAATCAGATTTACTCATCCTAGATTTATTCATCCATAACTCTTTTGTATTCACATGATTGCTATTTAGCCATGATTTTGACACTATTTATATGATCATAACTCCAACAACAACAAACTTTGCCTGGTATCAATTGCATAAAGAGAAGGAGGCCCATCTTGCAGGTGATCAGATCATCGTTGAATGACATTTCAATCAGGTTTGAGGAGGGTTGGGCCAGGGGATGTTACTTAGTTAAGTATACTAAACTAAGCATCTGATAAAGAATTCTAGTCTATGGCCCTTTTCTCATCTTACCTGGTGCCACTGGCATCACGAGAGAATCATGTGAGAAGCCTCTTCCGAGAGGCACTTGCGTCCCCTCTGCTTTCCCTCTGCACCAGCTCATACTGGCCAGAACAAAGCGTGAGCGCTCCTCCCCTTCCTTCCACAGCACAGTCAGGTAGTTTCCCAGGCTGCACAAGGGGAGGAAGCATGCTGGCTGCGCATCTGGAGCCTCTACACACAAGGTAAGTATGTGTGGGGCACAGGAGGGACACGCAATCAGGCATCATTTTCAGCAATGAGCCGAAAATGATGTAATGCATGATTGCCACCTACTGGCCTTGGGAGCGTCATGTGATTGTGAAGATGTCATATGAAACAGTCCTCACAATTGCGCAAAGCTGCTGAGGCCATTTCGCAACAGGACTGGCATGTGAAAAGGGCCTATATCTCCAAGCTCATGAAAAAATAGAAAATATGTGGGAAATTATTACCAGGATCCCGCACATGTAAGCTATAACAAGATACAGATACACAAGAGGGCTGTAACTGGACATACATCAGTCATTTACATCTATTACTAAAACATTTATAGATAAGTATTAAAATGTTATAGACATATTATGATATCATAAATTAGCAGCTCAGCTAGAATTAAATTTGCTAAAGGATTTTTCCAGTGGCACAGAGGTACCAAAGACCAGGAGTTTTACTAGCATTTACATATCAGACAAAGAATTTATTTATTCATTTATTCATTCATTCATTCATTCATTCAGGCAATTATTAATTCAGTCAAAAACTCATTGACCAGATGAAGCATCTGCTCATAATACCTCAGTCTTGTCTGAACTGAACTTCAAATTTATTGGCTGCCATCCAGGCTGTTGTAGATCCTAGACATTGATTCAGCATGCTGATAGACTCAACTAAATGAGATGAAAAGGAGAGAGAGACGGTTGTCATCAGCATACTGATGTCATCTCACTCCAAATTTCTGGATGAGCTCATCCAGTAGTTTACAGGAAGATGTCAAACAGTATAGATGATAGAATGAAATCCTTTATGATACCACAGTACGTGTGTCATAGCCCAGATAAATAGTCTCCCAGCATTATTTTCTGAATTAGCTGCTTATACAGACTGCCCTACTTCTCAAACCAAAAAATCAATTTGGAGGTTTACCAATATCAACTGTCACCATGAAGTCCACAAAAATTAGCAGTGACATATTTTCCTTATGGTCCTTCCAAAAGAGTAACCAAAACTCCTTCAGTGTAAGAACAAGTCAGTAAACCATAAGAGAGTGAGAAGTAAAAATACGTACCACCCTATCACACTACACTGTTATAGCACTATTATTCCACCTTAACTGCCATGGCAATGTCACATGGAATTATGGGATTTGCAGTTTAGGAAAAGCACTTAGAATTCTCAGTGAGAGCACTCCAGTGCCACCACAAACTACAAACTCCAGAATTTCACAAAAAGATGTCATGACAGTTAAAGTGGAATAATAGTGCTATAACAGTGTAGTGTGATAGGGTCCCCAGTCTCATTCAAGAGAATTGGGAGCCACCCAGTCAGTACTAGCTTTGCTGAAAAAGTGCTTAGAATGTCTTTTTCAATTACTCCCTGTAGGCTATGGAACTCCCTTCTATGGGAGGCTAGACTAAACATTTCTCTGTTCTTCCTCCAACAGTAGACAAAGATCATTGTATTTAGGCAGTTTTGGGGGCATGAACTCTAGAAGGGTTGTTTAAGAGGAGATGTTGCTGTAATTTCTTGTAGTTGGTTCCAACACAATAGTGTATTTGTTTTAATTGTTCTTTAATATTATAGCTTTAGCTGGATTTTACCTATGGCCCTTTTCGCATTAAGGTTTCTCGCGTGAGCGGGGGAGGGCGGCTCGCGCAAGAAGCCTTCTCCGGGAGGCTGCCGCTTCCCCGGTCGTTCCTTCCGCAGGCGAAGGAACGAGCGGGGAAGCGGCAGCCTCTCGGAGGCGGTGGCGGTTCACGCGTCCGCCCCCCGCGAAGCAGGAGGCTCGCGCATCTGTCCCCCCCGCGCGCGCCAAGCAGGAGGCTGTCACGTCCGTCCTCCCCCCTGCGCGCGCCAAGCAGGAGGCTGTCGCGTCCATCATGCTAGCGCCCCGCCCCACCCCTTCCTTCCGCAGGGGCGGAGGGAAGGAAGCGCAACC
Organism: Ctenosaura bakeri; assembly: GCA_948474755.1. Taxonomy (NCBI): domain Eukaryota; kingdom Metazoa; phylum Chordata; class Lepidosauria; order Squamata; family Iguanidae; genus Ctenosaura; species Ctenosaura bakeri. Next base: position 144,316 of record CAOLHI010003828.1, read on the forward strand.
CGGCCACCTCCCCAACGCTCTGCACAGGAGGTAAGTGCGCACAGGCACTAGGAGCATTGCGCGAGCGCGGGTGATTTTCGTTTCGAGGCGAAAATAAAAAAACCGCGATAGCGCCGCTTCAGCCCCGTGAGCCCGGCAGAAGTGGGAGTGCGTCGTGCAGAGCGACGCTCCCACTCCCGCGAGGCTCACGGGGCTGTCGCACGACAGAAAGCCCGTGCTAAAAGGGCCTATTTTTTTTTAATTAATTCTATAAGACACTTGGGTCCTGTCCTAGGAGATACAGGGTAGAAAACAAACAAACAAATATGTTTATGGTCAACTGATAATGAGAATAACCTTCAGAGTCCAAGACCACTTTGCAAACTCATAGTGAATCTTCAATCCTATTATACATAGTTTGTATACAGTCCATCGAAACACAAAGAACATTTCTCCTATATAGAGAAGCTGAAGCAAGAAGAGCTCTGACCTAGCCTTCATCTACTATATAAAAGACAACGTTTGTGAGCTATCTTGTCTGTTTGTCTGCGTCAGGCAGGCAAAGACCTCATACGATTGGCTATGTAAGGTGGGAAGACCTCATATGATTGGCTGTCTGTGCAGAGTCTACGGAATCCTGGGGTTGGCAGTTTAGGGAGGGTCTTTAGAATTCTCAGCCAAGAGCTCTTGGGTCTCAGGCCAGTTGCTATGGAGACGAGACCTACCAGCAAGAAGAAGGGCAGTGCATTCCCTCAGAAACCAAACTCACTGTATACTAACAACTCTGAATACAGATTGTATTGGAGAATATGGGGATAAGTTACAGGTACTGGAATAGTCTGGTTGCTATGGAGATGAGGCCTAGGAGCAAGGACGAGGACAGTGTATTCCCTCAGGAACTCAATCTGTAAATAACTCTGAATACAGATTGAAATTGGGAAATACGGGGAAAAGTTACAGGTACTGGAGAAGACAGTTGGATGAGTTCTTAACTATTTACCTGGGCAACACCAGGTAAATATGCTAGTGTATTACGAAAGTCTGGTGGAAAAAACAACTCCATTGTATATGCTCTTCTTCATTTTCTGGAAAGCACTGCACCTTGGACATTCCCAGTAACAACTGAAAGGAAAAATTTATTTATCCCACACGAACCCAAGCCATGCTTGGACATGATGATTTTCCTCTCTCAGAATCCCCCATGCCCAACCCCACCTCCAAAATATGGCGGGGGGAACACAACATTGCAGTAGCACAAGTTAGTGAGATAAATTCAGAGGAAACAGTTCAACTTGCTTCCTCTGAATTTGTCTCACTAACTGGTGCTACTGCAATGTTGCACAGTCAAAGTATTATGTTGTTAACAATAGTTTTTGATGTGTTTTCCAAGTTGTGCCATAATGCTCCCCCAGCTGCCAGAGATATGATGCTGATACTGCAAGCCCAGATTACCTGTTACATGCACAACTTATAATAACAGCATAAGGTTGGACTGCTGATTAAAACTTTCCTATATTTTCATGGCAGAAATTCTAGAGCACTGACTGCCTAGAGGAAAGCATAAATTGGCTGGTACAAGGCAGCTTGAGCAGTAGCCAAATAGTTTTAAAATATGAGCAAGAAAGAAAATATCCTAACCGGGGGTTTGCATGCTTTCATTTCATTTCAAAGCAGAATTTTTATGGCTGAGTTGTAAACCTTTTAAAGAATGGGATTTCTAATGAAATTGTGAAAAGCTTAACTATAGCAGCCAAAACGCACAGCTATAATACATTTTAATGGCATATTCAAAATCCTATAATGGGTTTGCCAGTGAGACTCATTTAGCTTTTTCACAGCCTGTAAACCCCTTTGCTCAAGAGAAATGAGCCTATTTCCATAGATGTATGTTTGGAGAAGTACAGAAGGATGCTTTTCATCTTTCCCCACCTTGATTGCCCAGATCATCCTTGCCATTTTAGACCAACACTTCTAAGTTTTAGTGATTATAGAACTCCCACCATTTCTGTACTGATATTTTCATTCCATTTTTCAAAGAAAGTGTAAAGGGCAACATGGCCATAATGACACAGACAAATGCTTTATGTTCTACATTGCCCCTTTGTGCCACTAAAATGTAAAGTCCCTGGAAATGGCTTGAAAGTATGTGATGCTGCAACATTGCAGAAGGAAAGCAGGCTTGGATCTAATGCCTTGGGAGGAAATTCACAGGAATTTTTCTGTAGACCTATGGAAGAAAGGGAGAATGTAAATGTAGCAAATAAATAAATTAGGTAACAGTGTACATCACCATCAAAAATATTTTAACTCACAGAGGTATTTCATTCTGAGATTGGTGAAGAATATAATAAGGAAATGGATTGGGTCAGATAGCTTAGTGACAATAAGTGGGAAGGCTTAACCTTTTCAAACCATGAAACTGCAATAGTCAGAGATATCCTGGATGTCATCACTTCCCTGTAAAATTTGATATTTTCTATACACTTATATAACATCTAGTAGCAATGGCAGCAATACAAGCAGAATTTATTTTAGAGAAGAGAGGTCTGACCTACAGTACCCCACTTCTGAAAACTAAAAGCCATGAAAACTAATGAACCTCTGGGCTTTTGAACTTTTGACACAGCTTCTCTCGATGTGTCTTGGCTAAAGTAACTCATCACTTACCACCTGTACCCTCATGTAGACATTTTGAAACTAAATAAGCTAAACATATTGAGAAGCACAACAAGGCTGCCTCCAAGGCTGCCTCCATTTCTGTGACATCCTATTTGCTCAGTAGGATTGTGAACACTGAAAAGTCAGCATTTGCTGATTGCATATAGAACTACACAGACATGTGGAAGGCAATAGAAATGGCAGTGGAGGGGGAAGCAGGCTAGCACTTAGATTTTAGAATGACTGAAAAAGATGCACATTATTAGAAGGTGTTTTTTTTAATAGAATACATCCAGTTCACTGGGATTTCCTGCATGATGGATTCCCACACATAATAGGGAGAAATATCTACTGCTATGTTTCAGTGAGCTGACCTGTGCACATCTATGTACTTTTCTGGTACTGCAGCCTAGTAAGAAACTGCTGTTTGAAATTAATCACCCATAATGAGAGCTTCACCAACCCCTATCAAAGCAGTTTGGGTATATATTTGAGTAGATGCACTTTCCAATGGCACACAGCAGCCAGTCATTGAAGACACATTATAAATATAGCACTTTTTTTAAAAAATGCACCACCTTTCAAACTGTTTGATTTAACAGAAATCTGTCCTGCTGTTGACAACTTTGATCCATTATCATTAACCAAAGGCCTGACAGAAAAGTAGCTTGATTTAGTGGAGAATTATCTGATAAGGAAATATGTTAGATCACCCAGACTTGGCGCTGATATACTAAAAGTCCACAGTGCACTGACTCAGCAAGTGATTTCTTCTTCTTCTTTTAATCAATGGTTACTCCAACTTTTAAAAATGAGCTTCCCTCAATGTCATGTCACATATGCCAGCTTCACTTCATTTCACTTTTTAAAGGGTAATTGCTTGGGAAAGTGCCATAATAAAATCACCAAGATCTGGGTACATCTGCAGAACTGATCAATAGGAGATTTTGTGGAGAAGTCCTTCCCAGGGCTGATTCTGCTATGAGGCAGCACTGAGGCAAATGTCTGAGGAAGCAGATTAGGGACATTGCAAATGTGCAGCAGATGGATTTCATAGAATCATAAAATCATAAGAGTTGGAAGAGACCACAGGGGCCATCCAGTCCAACCCTCTGCTGTGCAGGAACACTCATCAAAGCATTCCCAACAGATGGCCATCCAGCCTCTGCTTAAAAACCTCCAAAGAAGAAGACTTTACCACACTCCAAGGCAGCATATTCCATTGCTGGACAGCTCTGACCATCAGAAAGTTCTTCCTGAGGTTCGGGTGGAATCTCCTTTCCTGCAGCTTGAATCCGTTGCTCTTTGTCCTAGGCCATTTCTGTACTACAGTGTTAAACTGCTGCTATTCCACTTTCAATGCCCTGTAGAATTCAGGGGTTTGTAGTTTACTGAGACCAAAGAGCTCTTTGGCTGAGAATTCAAAGAGCCCTTCCCTAAACTACAAAACTCAGAATTCCATAGGAGGTTGATAGTGGAATAGCAGCACTTTAACACTGTAGTGCGGAAATGGTCCTAGTCTCTGGAGCAGTGGAAAACAAGCCTGCTCCCTCCTCGACATGAGGTCCCTTCAAATATTTAAATATGGTTATCATGTCCCCTCTTAATCTTCTCTTCTGTTTGTTTTACCCATCAGGTTTAAAATATGATCATGGTTATATGACAGAACTCTGTTCTGTGAAAGGCGATGATCTGGGGATCATTCACAGCACACAGTTATGGAATCATCAAATTATAGTATCATAGTGTTGGAAAGGGGCCCATAGGTCATCATCCATCCCTTGTTCAGTGCAGGAGCTACATCTAGAGCAGCCCCAACAGATAGCTGTCCAGCGTCCTTTTGAAAACATCCGGAAAAGGAGAACCCACCAGCTCTATAGGTAATTGTTTCCATTGCCAAACCACTCTTACCATCAAGAAGTTCCTTCTAATGTTCAATAGAAATCTACCTTTCTGTTACTTAAAACCATTAGACCTGGCCCTCCCCTAAGGGCAGCACTGAACAAATCTTTTCTGTGACAGCCCTTTAAATATTTAAAGAATGCAGTCATGTGACCCTTCAGTCTTCTCTCCACCAGGCTAAACATTCCCAGCTCCCTCAACCTTTCCTCATATATTTTTGTTCTCCATAGGTCTTATAATTCTTCTGGCCATCTCTGGACCTCCCTTATATTACTTTTAAAATAAGGCACAGAGAATTGAATTCAGATGAGACCAGACCAGCACAGTGGAACTATTTCTTCCCTCAGCTTAGAAACTATGTTTCTGTTAATGCATGTTAGAGTAGCATTCATCTTCTTTGCTTCGGAATCACACTGTTGGGTGCTGTTAAAATTATAATAAACAATAATCCCAAAGTCCTTTTCATATGTACCACTGCTAAGCCAAGTATCTAGTTATAGCACTGTTATTCCACTTCAACTGCCATGGCTGCATCCTACGGGATCTTGGCTAAGTATTTTAAATGTTCCCCCTAAATTGCAATCTTAGGATTCCATAGGATGGAACCATGGCAATTAAAATGGAATAATTGTGATATAATTCTGTAATGTGAATAGGCCCCTGGAGTCATAAAAGTTTTACTTGGCGTTCTAACTTATTAGAACAGGGAATGCTTCAATTCTCTTGGTGCTTGCTGCTGTACTTTCTTTGCCAGGACTCAGAACCAGCAGGAGTTCTTCTTATGAGAGGCAATTTCTCCTGTTAGAAGAGAAGAGAAAATACCTCTTCTCAAATGATCCTTGATGCCAGACTCATCCTTGTGATCAGGTGGGATAAGGTGGCTTTCTCATGCAGCTCTTGTTGGAGGTTATGAAAGGATAGCAAACTGTTCCTTATTTACTTTTCCATTATCAGCTGGACTTGGGCCTTCTTGCTGCCTGCATGTGCTCCTAGCTACCAATTGGTGAGCACCCTGCTGCTCAACTTAATGGTGATTGGCACATTTAAAGCTTTCAAAGTAACACTCAAAAGGCTTCAAGAGGCTCCTCAAGCAGTGTGTTAGAAGGCTTGAAATGAGCTCGCCATTCCTCTCTACTGCTGCTTCTTGCCACTTCTCGAAGGGAAAAAATAAACTTATACTGCAAAATAGGGAGTCTGAGAAGATCACAGAATGTCAGCTCCTGCTGGGGATCATAGGGCTTATAGTCCACTCACATTATTACCAGGAAAGAAAATATTCAGCATGCCAGTTGCCGTCTTTAGAGCAGATTACTCTGTTAGCATTATCAGGTCCAAAAAAAGCAGGAGATTTCTCTTAGGCCCTTTCCGCATGGAGTCATTACCGCAGGTTACTGTGTTGTAGCGCCATATTGTTCTACACATGGGAGCAAATTAGCCTCACATTATTTTCCGCAGTTCTGCATGGAATCCAACCAATGCTCATTGGTGGGCAACAGAGGCTGGGCTGAAAGGCCGGAAGTAGGTATGTGGTACATA